>CAUYLG010016712.1:0-46831 GCA_963573385.1 Cacajao melanocephalus | reverse complement strand
TCTCTAAATCAATTTCGGGAAAATTGACATCTTAACAATACTGAGTCTCTAACCTATGAATAATATGTGTATTTTCATTTATTTAAGTATTTAATTTCTCTTGGCAGTATTTTATAGTTTTCAGTACATACATACTTTTGTTGGATTTATATTTTCCATAGTTTAATGCTATTATAAATTACATTGTTTTTAAATTTAAATTTATGAACATTTTTGCTAGGATATAGTAATAAAATCGGCTTTTAAATCTTGGCGTAATGTCCTGCAACCTTGATAAACTCTTTTATTTGCCCTAGTAGCTTTTGTAGATTTCACTGAATTTTTGTTATCAGTGATCATGCCATCTAGGAACAAATACAATTTTACTTCCTTGACAGTCTGTATGCCTTTTATTTCTTGTTCCAGCCTGAGTGCATTGGACAGGACCTCCAATACGATTGCGTAGACGTGGTAACAGTGGACATCCTTGTGTTATTCCTGATCTTAGCTAAGCATTCACTGTTTCAGCATTGAGTATGACGTAATTTTCTTATAGGTGATCTTTATCTGGGTGAGGAAATTTGCTTTTATTTCTTGTTTGCTGAGATTTTTTCATGGAAGCAGTTGTTGGAGTTTGTTAAAACACCATTTCTGTTAAATTGAGATGATCATATAGCTTTTATTTTTCAGTTTGTCACTATGGTGACATATTGATTGATTTTCAAATGTTAGACAAACCTTATGTTTATGGGATAAACTGTACTTGATCATGATATATTATTGTTTTAATATATTGGTGGATAATTTGCTAAAGTTGTGTTTAGATGATTTCTTCATCTATGTTTATGAGGGATATTTATTCTTCTTTTTTGATGGTATATTTTGAAATTGGGGTAATTCTGATCTCGAATAATGAATTGGGATATATTATCTCCACTTCAATTTTATGAACACGTTTGTGGTGAACTGATATATTTCTAACATATTTGCTATAATTTACTAATAAAGGGATTTGGTCACAGAAGGGTGTGTGTGTGTGTGTGTGTCTGTATGTGTGCATAATATTCTTACTGCAAATTAGATTTCTTAAATAGGTATAAGGTTATTAACATTGTCTATTTTTCAGTGAGCTTTGATAGTTTGTATCTTTCAAGAAATCATTCAACATATGTTTTTGAATGTATAGTCTTAAAGTTGATTATAACATTTCCTTGTTATTCGTTTAATATCTTTTGATTGAATTTATAGTGTCATCACTTCTCATTCTTATAGTGGTAATTTTTGTCTTCTATCTTTGTTTCTTGATCAGTTTATCATAGATATAATCTTAAAGAACTTTATTTTTATTCATTCTGGTTTCTTTTTCTTTGGTTTCCATGTTTATCTTTTCTCTCTTCTGCTTTGGGTTTACTTTACCATTATTTTTATTATTTATTTATTTGTGTGTTTGTCTGTGAGACAGAGTCTTGCTCTGTCACCCAGGCTGGAGTGCAGTGTCTTGATGTCGGCTCACTGCAACCTCCAGGGTTCAAGCGATTCTCCTGCCTCAGCCTCCTGAGTAGCTGGGATGACAGGCATCCGCCACCACACTCAGCTTATTTTTATCTTTTTAGTAGACACAGGGGTTCACCATATTGTCCAGGCTGGTCTTGAACTTCTGACCTCCAGTGGTCCACTCACCTCGGCCTCCCAAAGTGCTGGGATTACAGGCATGAACCACCATGCCCAGTCTAATTTACCATTATTTTTATAGTTTCTTAAAAAGGAAGCTGTTGTCCTTGATTTAAGACCTTTCTTCTTTTCTACTATAAGTATTTGGTGCTATAAATTCCACCGTAATTACTCCTTTAGCTGCATCCCACACATTCTGATAAAATGTGTTTTCATTTTCATTCAGTTCGAAGTACTTTATAATTTACCTTGGTTTCCTTGACCTATGAGTTATTTAAAAGTGTGTTATTTTATTTCCATATGTCTGGGCATGTTCCACATAGCTTTCTGTTACTAATTTCTAATTTAATTCCGCTTTTTTCAGAGCACCTGATTTTCTGACTCGGAAACCTTTCCAATTTGTTTAGCCTCCAGGACTTGCTCTACCCACGTAAACTTTATGTGTGCACTTGAAGTGAGTCTGCATTTTGCTGTTGTTGGGTGGAGTGTTCTATAAATGTAAGACAAGTTTGTTGATAGTATTGTTAAAGTGAACTATATCATTGCTGATTTTCTTTCTACTTCTTCAATCAGTTACTAAGGAAAAAGTACTGGAATTTCTGACAATAATTGTTCATTTCTCTGTTTTTCTCTGCACTTACATAAATTTAGCCTAATGTATTGTGAAGCTCATAAAGGTTTTCAGTTATTATTCAGGTTATTCAGTTCATAAAGATTTTACACTTGTTTGGGCTTTTTGATGATTGATCCCCTTCTCACTATAAAGTTGCCTTCTACGTTCCTGTTGATAATCTTTGTTCTGAAACTTCTTTGTCTGATATAAAATAGTCCAGCTTTCTTTTGACAGCACTAGTGTGATATATATTTTCCGTATGTTTTTAACTCATTTTTGTGTTTATATTTAAAGTGACTTTCTTATAGGAAGCAGATACGTGGATCTTGTTTTTCATCCAATCTGACAGTATCTTCATTTTAATTGGAATGTCTACTCAAATTACATTTAATGTGATTGTCAATTGTATAGGTTTCTATTCTTAATTAAGCTTGCTATGTGTTTTCTATTTGTCCCATCTTTTCTTTGTCCCCCTTTCCTGCTTTTTTTGTTTCTTTTAATGGTAGATATGTTATGATTTTACTCATCTGTTGGCTTATTAGTTATAATGCTTTTTAAAAATTTAGTGATTACTGTAGGATTTATAGCATTCATCTTTAATTTATCACAGTCTGTCTTTAAGAGATACCATACTTTCCGCACACAGGGGAACCTCACAATAGCACCTGCCATCTTTCTCCTCTCAGTTGGTAAGCTATTTTTGTCAAATATTTTATTTATACATGTGTTATCAACTCTACACTATCTCATTTTTTCTTTAAACAGCCAATTAACTTTGAAAGATATCTGAGTAAAAGGGGGAAATCTTATATATTTACCAGGGTAAGTACCATTTCCTGTATACATCGTGCCTTTCTGCACACCTGTGTTTCCACCTGGGATCATTTTCACATTGCTGACAGTGCAGGCACTGTCATTATTTGTTATAAATTATTATCATTATACATTACTTCAGCATTAGCATTTCTGCAGATGTCTTTATTTTGCCTTTGTTTTTGAAAGACTTAGTCTGTGTATAGAATTGTAGGTTTATAATTTATTCTTTCAATCCTTTAAAGAGGCTGCTTTATGTCTTCTAACATCACTTCTGATGAGTAACAGGCTGTCATCCTTATCCTTGTTTTTTTTTTTTTTTTTTTTTTAATATAATGAGTTTGTTTTTCTCTGTTTTTAAGACATTCTGTTTATCACAGGTTTTTCATCATTTTAGGCTCAAGATTCATTAAGCTTCTTAGATATGTAGATTTATTATTTTGTCAATATCAATTAAGTTACCAATGGAAAACTTCTTAGCCGCGATTTCTTTTCACTCTGCTTCTTTCTCCATCCGCCCCTTTACAGATTCAATATACGGGTATGTTGAATCTCTTAAAGTTGTCCCATAAGGAACCAGTTGAATTTTTCTCTAATATTTTTTACGTCTCCATGCTTTTTTTGGAGCAGTTTATGTTGCTGTGTCCTCATGTTTACTCTTCGTTGCTTCTGCAGTGTGTAATCTACATACCCAGTGTAATTTTCACTTCCAGCATTGGAGTTTTTGACTTTAGAATTTCCGTTTTGTGCTTTAGTTTCTATCTTTCACGTTTCCAAGAAACTTTTGAACATACGGAATACATTTGTGATCATTTTAAATGTGCTTGTGTGCTCAGCGTAACATACGGAATACATTCTTGATCATTTTAAATGTCCTTGTGTGGTCAGCGTAACATCTGTGTTGGTTCCGTGTTGGCTTTGGCTGATTATTTTCCTCCTTGTGGGGTTTCTCTCTCATTTCTTTGTGTATTTGTTCATCTTTGATTAGATGCCAGGCATTTTACTTAGGTGCTGGATATAACTATTACAGTTTTGATGTGTACATAGTAGGTGTACATATATGTTTGTGGGATACATGAGATGTTTTGACACAGGCATGCGATGGGTAAGAATCACACTGGGTAAATAGGACATCCCTCACCTCAAGTATTTACTATTTCTTCGTGTTACAAGCATTCCAATTATACTCTTTTAGTTATTTTAAAATGTATATTAAATTACTGTTGTCTGTAGTCACCCTGTTGTGCTGTCAAACACTAGTTCCTATTCATTCTATCTAATGACATTTTGTACCCATTAACTGTCCCCACCTCCCGCCAAACCCCGCTACCTTTCCCAGCCTCTGATAACTATCATTCTACTCTCTATCTCCATGAATTCAATTGTTTTAATTTTTAGCTCCCACAAATGAGTGAGAACATGCAAAGTTTGTCTTTCTGTGCCTGGCTTATTTCACTTAACATAATGTCCTCTGGTTTATGAAACAAAAAAAACGTGAAAGGGCCTTATTCTTTTGTTATGGCTGGATAGTACTCAGTTGCGAACATGCACCGTATTTTCTTTATTCATTGCTATGTACAATGTAGTATGAATTATGTTGATGGAAATTTAGGTTGCTTTCAAATCTCGGCTATTGTGAATAACGCTGCAGTAAGCATTGGAATGAAGATACCGCTTCGATGTCCTTTCATTTCCTTTCTTTTGGGTATACACCTGTGTGTTAGTCCGTTCTCACAGTGCTGTGAAGAAATACCTGAGACTGGGAAATCTATAAAGGAAAGAGGTTTCGTTGGCTCACGGTTCTGCATTGCTGAGGAGCTGTGCAAGGCAAAGGAGAAGCAGGCACCTTCTTCACAGGGTGGCAGGATGTAGTGAGTGCAAGCAGAGGAAATGCCATCAGATATCCTGAGAACTCACTCACTAGCATGAGAACAGCATGGGGGAAACAGCCCCCATGATGCAATTACCTCCACCTGGTCCTGCCCTTGACATGTGGGAATTATTAGCATTATGAGGGTTATAATTAAAGATGAGATTTTGGGTGGAGACACCCAAACCATATCAACCTGGCAGTGGGATTGCTAGATCATATGGTAGTTCTATTTTTAGTTTTTTGAGGAGCCTCCATACTGTTCTTCAAAGTGGCTATATGAATTTATATTCCCACCAACACTGTATGAGAGCACTCTTTTGTCCACAATCTTGCCAGCATTGGTTGTTTCCTGTCTTTTGGATAAAAGCCATTTTAACTGGGATGGGACGATATCCCATTGTAATTTTGATTTGCCTTTCTCTGATGATCAATTATGCTGAGCACCTTTTCATATACCTGTTTGCCATTTGTATGTCTTCTTTTGAGAAATGCTTATCCATATCTTTTGCTCATTTCTAATTGAATTATTAAATATTTTTCCTGTTGTTTGAGCTGTTTATATTTCAGGGGTTATTAATCCCTCGTCAGATAGTTTGCAATTTTTTTCTCCCATTGTGTGAGTGATTCCTTCATTTTGTTGATTGTTTCCTTTGCTGTGAAGAAGCCTTTGAACTTGATGTGATCCCGTTTGTCCACTTTCGCTTCGGTTGCCTGTGCTTGTGGGGTATTCCTCAAGAAATCTTTGCCCAGACCAATGTCCTGGAGAGTTTCCTCAGTGTTTTCTTTTAGTAGTTTCATGTCTTAGATTTAAGTATTTAATCGATTTTGATTTGATTCGTGTACATGGTAAGAGATAGGAGTCTAGTTTCATTCTTCTGCATATGGATATCCAGTTTTCCCAGCATCATTTATTGAAGAGACTGTCCTTTCCTTAATGTATGTCCTTGAGACTTTTGTTGAAAATGAGTTCACTGTAGATGTATTAGTTTATTTCTTCGTTATCTATTCTGCTTTACTGGCCTATTTGTCTCTTTTTATGCCAGTACCATGCTGTTTTGGTTACTATAGCTCTGTAGTATAATTTAAAGTCAGGTAATATGATTCCTCCAGTTTTGTACTTTTTGCTCAGGATGGCTTTGGCCATTCTGGGTATTCTGTGGCTCTGCATAAGTTTTAGAATTTTTTTTTCTATTTCTGTGAAGAATGTCAATGGTATTTTAATAGGAATAGCATTGAATCTGTAGATTGTTTTTGGGTAGCACAGACATCTAACAATATTGATTCTTCCAATCCATAAACATGGAATATCTTTTCATTTCTTTGTGTGTCATCTTCAATTTCTTGTTTCAATGTTTTATAGTTGTTATTATAGAGATCTTTTAATTCTTTGGTTAAGTTTATTTCTAGATATTTTATTTTGTTTGTAGCTATTACAAATGGGATTACTTTCTTTATTTCCTTTGCAGATTGTTTGCTGTTGGCACATAGAAATGCTATTGATTTTCGTGTGTTGATTTTGCATCCTGCAACTTTAATGAATTAGTTTATTAATTCTAATAGTTTTTTCTGGTGGAGTGGTTTAGGTTTTTCCAAATATAAGATCATATCATCAGTAAACAAGGATAATTTGACTTCTTCCTTTTCAATTTAGATGCCTTTTAGTTCATTCTCCTGTCTAATTGCCCTAGGTGGGACTTGGAGTACTATGCTAAATACCATGGGTGACAGCAGGCATCGTGTTCCAGATCTTAGAAGAAAGGCTTTTTGTTTTTCCCCACTCAGCATGATACTAGCTGTGGGGCTGTGGTATGTGGTTTCTTATTGTGTTGTATTATGTTCCTTTTATACCCAGTTTTTTGAGGCTTTTACCATGAAGCAATGTCAAATTTTATCAAATGCTTTTCCAGCATCAGTTGAAACCATTATGTGGTTTTTGTCCTTAATTCAGATGATATAATGTATCGCATTGTTTAATTTATGTATGTTGAACCATCTGTGCATCCCAGGGAAAAACCCCACTTGGTCATGATGAATGATATTTTTAATATTTTCTTAAATTCAGTTTGCTAGTATTTTGGGGAGGATTTTTGTGTCAGTGCTCATCAGGAATAATTGGACTGCAGTGGACAGTTTTATATTCCCATAAATATTATTGAACATTGTTCTGAGACACAGTTAATGGGAAACAGCTTGATTCTTCCAGGTCTTGCTTCTCTGATTTGTTAAGTGGGTCTGGGGCAGTATACGCTCTAGGAATAACCATGGCCCATGATCGAGGCATGATCTTCCTGAGCATTTTTCTCAACGTACTATGAATTATGAGGTTTCTAAATCTGGTTGGTGGAAACAAGCATGAGTTATGGTCCTATGTGAAGCATGTTTTCTAATCTTTTTGAGTAGCTTTTTCCCTAACGTCATGTAAACCCCTCCCACATCCACTGCCCCATGCCCCTCAGTACTCTGCAGAATATCTCAGGGCATCCTTTTTGTGGAACCTTAGAGCTCGCTCTCTGTCAGCACTCGACTTCTCAAATTCTGGCCTCCTTGGATCCCAGAGCCTCGGTTCTGTCTCCTGAACTCATGGGAACCACCAGGCCACACTGGGGCTCCCGTTCCTTGTGCTGTGGCCTGGCGTTCCCTCAAGGCAGTGAGGAGCAGAATCCCAGAGCTCAGCTCATTAACACGCTGACTCTCATAGGTCCTTCGTTGCCCCAAGCCTGGCCTCCTGAAAACTGCTGCTTTGTATGTTTCTTCTGATTTTCTCCTTAGATTGTTTAGGGTCAGACTATGGCAGCAGAAGTCTCTCTTCACTCCTTAGCTTGGCATTCAAGGCCTTCTATGACAGGGCCTCAATCTGCCTTTCCAACCGAGTATCTCATCCTATGCCTACTTTTTTTGTAATTCTCTAAAAAGCCGACATGTTTTCTTGCTTTTGAGCCTTTGCACATTAAACACTTTTCCCAGTCTCTCCTGGTTATCAGTTTTTGATGCTTCACATCCCAGGTCGATGTCTCCACCATGGAAAGGGCTTCCACACACTGTGTGGGGCAGGCATGGGGCGAGGTGCTGGAGAGGAGAAGGTGACCTCCACAGATGCTGTCCCTGCCCTGCGGAGCTCCTGGGTTGGCTCACAGGCCATCGCCACACAGCATGGGAATCACAGTCTGGGTAATGTGCCAGGGGCTATGGTGGGAGGGGCAGGAAGCCTCGAAGTCCAGCCTCGCAGTCTCAGAGGAGGTGACCCCCATGGGGAGTTGGGAAGGCTGCATGGACATTGCAGGAGTGAGGGGGAGCCCGGTCTGGGGTCTGGGAGACCCTCACACAGAGCAGAGCAGGGTGCAGTGAGGAGCTGGATGATGGTGAAGATGGTGTGAGTGGGGAGAGAAGCGTGAGGAGACCTCCCAAGCCTCTTAAGAACTCTGGACTTTAGCTTGAGGGCAGCATGGAACGCTTACGGTTTCAGTCCAGGTGCTGACATGATCCTACTTGTATTTGTAAGATTCATTTCAGCTTCCGTGTGTTTGGGGAACAAGACTGGAGCGGGACGCCATCCCCCGGGAGAGGCGGTGGAAACCAGGAACAGATACTTGGCAATGGGTTAGAGAGAAGCGGCTTGGGGAGGGAGGACCCAGGGATAAACCAAACATGGGCTCTGGGGCACAGGGGCAGATCAGAGTGATGCCGGGGTCTGGTAGCGGGAATAGGGGAGCACCGTGCCTGTCTTTGGAATAGGGAGCTCTGGGAAGGGCAGCTTTGCAGAGAAAAGGTTACTTTGTGATCTCTCTGCCCAGATCTTCCCTTTTGTCTGAGAGTTAATTGCTCCATTTCCTTGGCGGCTGTGATTTTCCACTAGCCCTTAGGTTGTCTTACCTTGTGTGAGAATTAAATGGAGTTTAATCGTTGGTGTGTTCCGCTGGCCTGCGATTGTCACAGGAAGCAGAGTCTGGCTATTGTGCGTCTTTTATTTCAGCTGCTATTATGGTTCCCAGAACAAAGCCTCACACACTATAGGTGATTAATAAATTCTGGTGACTGAAATTAACAAAGGGGCTTATTTTTATGTGGCATAATGTGTGCATGATTGAACGCTTTTCTGTCATGACATGCAGCACGGAGATGTCCTTTGCTATCTTCTCGAGGACTTTGTAGGCATGCGATTTTAATTTCAAGATCTAAATTCAACAGTGCTGAGTCAGACAGGAGATCTCAGCGTGATTTTTTCACTGTCATAACATTTACGATCCCGTGGAGCCATAAATGCCCTCCTCAGGCAGGAGGGAGAGAAGCAGACAGGAGCCTGTAGCATGGTGATATGGCTGCGGAGGCACGTGGTCCGGCCGGACCCTTGTCAGCTGTGATGTTAATAAGAGCAGGGAGCAGGCAGTGGCCCTGCCAAGCACTGTGTGCACATATGTTTTCACCAGGCATGGAGCCGGGAGCTCTTGCCCTACAAAAGCTCGGTGGCCAGGTATCTGGAATCTCAATCCTGGAGCAGGGCTGGAAGGCGATTTCTATTAGCTAGGAATGTGCCTGCAGTTTATTGTTCTTGGTATAACTGGCATCCAGCCAGACACCTGTTGATCTGCATGTCAGGACATCCAGAGCAGAAATACCAGCTCCTGGAGGAAAGTCCTTCAGCAAAGATATGAGAGACCCGGAAAAATCAATGCCTCTATTAGGAAGATATTTCTGGAGGTGCTCCTTTTATATTGAAGAGACACCAAGCTCTTGATAATACTTCAGAACTGAGAGGCAATATTTCTTTTTAAAGTATTGGATCTAAAACACAGTGGGGCTTTCAAAAATACAAATAAAGCCACTTACCTCTTGCCAAGCCAGCTCTTGGGGCATTTCCAAGCCCACAATGCACACCCAAAACAGAGCCTCCAAGGATCCCCTCTCAGGCGCTTCCCGCAGACTGTTCTCAAGGGCGCCGTGGGGTATCTCGGCAGGACCCACCCACACTCCGTGCTCTTGAGCCCGGCCTCCAACTCCAATCTGCTGGAGGCCTGATGTTTCCCGTGACTCCTAAAACTTCTGCTGCCCCGATTTTTTATTCCCTACAACTTCACCAACAACAGATATGAAACACATTGAAATCCTTGGCTGGCAGGACAAGAATGTTATCTTGCTAAATTTCCCGTTAATTTAATTACATAGCTGTGACATGTTCTCATACATTTATTTTCCATTTGCATTCCTTCTTTTGTTAATTGCCTATCCATATTCATTTTCTCCTATCTTTTTCTCATTGAATTTTGGGACACTTCATTCATTAAATTTATTAACCCTCTGATTTATGCCGTTAATGCTTTTTGTGAGTTAGTTCACTCAATAAGTCTTCCCCAAGCCCTGTGAGGTTAGTTTTATCATGATTTCCATTTCAAAAATTTGGAGGACTTTTGAGGTTTTTAAATGTTTAAATTTTATTTTCTATATATATTTTTTCTTTAAGGAGTTGGGGGCCTTACCAGTCTCACCCAACAAGAAGGGCAGGTGGGGTGGGCAATTCATCTGGCACAGTGGCCCCTTGACACCATCGGAACATCCACCATACTTAGTTCCTTGCTTGCCTGCACACGTCCTGTTTCTGAGATCTGAAATCCACCAGATCTGCCTGATGCTGATGGTCTGCCCTAACCACCACGTCCCACTGTCTCTCCTGAGTTCCTGCTCCTAGAGGAATCTTCCACCTTGGAAAAGATAAATCTCCTCAGCATCTTCCAAGGGGCTGTTGTGGTTACTCTTTGCACTTAAATCTTTAACTCACATGTGGATTAGATTGTGCATTACTTGAAAAAGCAGAACATTGTTCAATTTCCAGCCAATTTCCCCGCCCCCCTAGACCGAGTAAACCTTCTGTCCGTAAATGGTCATGGCGTGTCCTTATCACGCTCTGTGTGCTCATGCATTTGAGCTCCCATTCTGTTTCATTGGCTGTCTGTTTTCTTCTGCGCTGTGCATGTTTTTCCATTGTTCAGGTCTCAGTTCCAATGTCTGCTCTCCAGAGAACCTTCCTGTGCTGCCCTCGCCAAGGCAGCGTGGCTCTCTGGGTCACTCTCTACCTTTGCTTCATCTTCCTGATAGCATTCATCCACTCTGAATTGTCTTGTTATACCCGAACGAGTACAGGAATGCACCACATTCTGAGATTGAGTCACGAGTCCTTTATTGCCGGCGACCGAGAGACGACTAATGCCCAAAATTCTCTCAGCTCCGAAGAAAGAGTTAGGTGGTTTCTTATACCTTAGTTTGAAAAGGGTGGGGGAACCTAGCTGAAGCAATTTTTCACAGAAGCAGAGCAAGCAAAAAGTTGAAAGATAAACTAGTACATAAGAAGTAAACAATACCAGGTGCAGGGGCTTAAGCTGTCACAAAAGACATACACTTATAGATATGGGGGCTCTGGGTACTTAGCAGCATCTGCGTTCCCAGGGTCTGCTGGTATCGCTTGACTCAGCATCTCATCAGCAACGCATTCCTGGATGTGCCTGGGGTCATCCTGCCCCAGCTACACACTACAGCTACATACTTGATGGAGGGAAAATAATAAGTGAAGAAGCTAAGATGGAGTTTGTCGGGCTTCTTCAATCGAGTTGGCTAGACCACACAAGGTAGGTTAACACAGTCTCACGTATTGACTGGTTTTGGTGTCTGTTGCCCATCACCTCTTTATAACACAACCTCCATGGCTTTGTCCCCCACAGTCAAAACAGTGTTTTGCATGTGGTAGGTGCCAGATAAGTATAAGCTCAATGAGTGAATTCAAATCATTTTAATGACTGTGCTTTTAGAATGTGCTCTTCACGCAGGACACAGAAGAAAGAGGACGCATTGGGAATGGCCAAGCCTGTGCTCCTGAAGAGCTGGCTTATTTCCAAATTAGAGTTACACACCCTGGGCAAACCAGAGGGGACTTAGGGTATGAGCGCCACATGCAGCCCCTCCCCACTGAGAGCCCACGTGCTGTGGGATGGAGCTCCTGTGTCCTCCTCATTCTCTCCTGTGCTTTAGGACCGGCAAGTGCTGCTGCCCACAGTGAGCTCAGATGACCACAGGGGACATCCCCTCCCCCAGTGCTTCTCCCAGTAGCCGCCACCCTCCCTCCATCCCGATGGAGCTGGCTGAGTTCTTCCAGAGCTGCCCTTAGGGGTGTGTTCCCTGTAGGCTCTGATGGCCAGGGGGCAGGGAAAGGGCAGCCATGCTGCTGGGACCTCCTCATTTGATCATTTGATCACATTTCCTACATAAACACACATCTCTGGCAAAGCAGCTGTTAGCTCTCTTAGGGGCCAGTGTCCATGGGATTGGAAATGTCTCAGTTGGAACTGATTATTTCCAATAAGAGGAATTCTGACTTGCTCCAAGGATTGTCAACTAGCACACAGTAAGAGAAGGTAACACACAAGCACTGTGTGATGGATGGCACTGGCCCCGAGCTGCAGGTGAAGGGAGTTTCCCCCGCCTTTGCCCCAAAGACAGACCTCAGTCCATCCCACTGCATGCATAGGTTCATAGGCGCCAGCTGTTTTGTCCCCAAGTCTCCATGCCCTCCAGAGAAGGAGCTGCTTGCAGCAGCTTCCTTCCAGGCCAGAGTTCCAGAGGGAAGACAGCTTTGCTATGGCCTTACTCCAGGGGCAACAGCGTAACCTGATGATCTGGGACTGCACCACAAGGCCCCTTCCTGCATCCCTGACAGCATCCTCGTCACGAGGCAGGAGGTCACGGAGCTGTGTGGCTCTGGCCTCACGGCTGGATCACACAAGGCAGTTGTTGCTTGAGAATCCTCCGAGGCAGAGGGAGCCCCGGTACAAAGCCGCCTCTTTCCCAAGCCTTCCCTTTGGGTGGGGAAAGCTGAGTTGGGCTGTGTGGGGAGGGGTTCCTCAGAAACTCCTTTTGGCCAGAGGCTGGCTTGCCCGGCTCTATTGATCACAGAACCTCTATGTGTATTCCTTCATTATTAGTTTATTCATTCATTCATTCGTTTGCCCTGCACTGGCCAGGAACCAGCCCTGGAACTCCAAAGCTAAGGGGCAGCCCCAGCCTCAGGTGCCACCAGAGGTCTTCCAAGGCAGAGGCGCTTGATCCCTGCAGCCAGCATGGAGCCACACTGAGCCCCTGCTTCTGCAAGCCATGCAAGCCATGCGTTCCTTAAGCTGAGGTTTCTTACTGCTTTGGTTTCTGCTCATCAGCTGTGTCTTAGACTGCTGTGAAGGACCCCAGATGAGCTACCAGGGAGCCTTGTTTCCTCACTGGCTGAGTACCTTTCATCTGACAGTCCTGGTCCCAGGCACCAGGCATGAGTTTCTATCCATCACCTGAATGCGGCTCGGCACCCCGGAGTGCTTAGAACTGGCTTGTTTGCTGTGATTGCTGTCATCTGAGTGGGCTCCAGGCCCTCATTTATAACTTCTGTTGTTGTTTTTGGTATGTGATTTACTTTTAGACAGCAGTGAAGACCCTGGGCATACCTAAGTAAAGATACACCTCTTTCTGGTTCTGACTTCCATGTTTACTCACAATGAAAACGCATAATTTCTAGCAGCAGGAGCACAGATTTGGGAGGGATCTACCTGGGCCCCAACTCTGGCTGTGTGGCTCACCAGCGCTGTGGTCCTAGGAAGGCTGCGGGACCTCCCTATCCAAGGCATCTTGTGTGCCAAGTAAAAGTGAGACTTGCTCGCTATGAACAGGAGCTGACCATGGGCCACGTTTTCTCTGTGTTAGGCGCGTTTTAACATGGACACCACTGTCATCATCCAGAAACCAAATCTGTTGCTCAGGCAGGCCTACAATCACACCTGTTTTTTTCACTTTGAAAACATCCATAAGATGTAGAACCACTTCTTCTCTCCACTGCACATACGCCCTTGAATAGAGGAAGGAAAGAAAATACCACTCAGATCCCTTTGCAAACTCAATGCAAGATGCCTCTTCCAGTTAAAAACATTTCACTTATTTGTCATGATTTAGACGTAAATGCTTTCTAGGAGGTCAGACAAGGCGTGGTCTTCCACAGGTGCATGTGCCGTCCTGCATGGTCAGCAAACCTGTGGGGGTAAGGGCAGTGCGGGGGGGTGGGTGGAGTACGTGGGAGCTGTCTTTGGTCCTGCCCCATCCTCAGGCTCCAGTCATCTCCTCCTCAATCCCACGCCTCTCTCTCTCCAGCTGCTCTCCCATCAGCCTGGTCCTCTCTGGAACCTCCTCTCCTTTCTCCTTGGCAGGCACCGAGGAAAGCAGAAAGTCAGTGCACCTGCTAGAGCCTGTTCTGCAGGGTCCCCATGCAGTGAAGTCAGCAGAGCATAAACTGTGCTAAAGTTTCAGCAAACAACCCAGAAAAATCTTCAACAGTAATTGTAATGATTTTCCTAACTGTTCACTTATCTTTAAGTATTTAGGTTATTATAAAGCTATGACAATTAATAATTCTATTTTTGTGCTACATAGATGACCAAAAATAAGATTACTAGATTAAAAATCATGATCACTTTGAAGGCATTTGATAAATATCTCCAATTTGCTTTCCAAATGGATTATAGGAGTTTTGATACCTAACAGCAGGGACAAAAGGATTTGTTTTGTGTGCGCAGTTGTGGTGCTTTGCCGGAGCTGGCTCACATGAGTCCCACAACTGACTGTGTGTCTCTTCCCAGCTCCACCTTTGCTGAAGTTACCCTGGTAACTGATAATGGCCATGGTGGGAGTATGTATATCATGAAAATTTGCATGTTACAACCCCTGGCTCCCCCACCCTTACCCCCTACACTGCAAAAGAGCCTCTTTGTTCAACATCTGCCAGTGCACCTTTGCTTTTGATAAGTGAAAAACAGAAATAAACTAAAACAAAGGTGGTTTTGAAAGGCTGACTCAGTTGACACCATCTTTCCCTGTAAGACCAGGGAGAAGAGGAGGGGGGAGGAGTCTCCTCCAGGATGTTCTCTGTTATCATTTACCTCGGTGGCCCTCGGATGGCACTCACCAGTGCTGGACAAAGGACTGTTGCCTTGGTGTGTGGGTCTGCTGCCTGGTGGTCTCTTGACCGCTTGAGGGATGGCGCCATGTGTCAGCCTGTCCCTGCAGCCCCCACAGCAGGCCTCAGCCCCATGACTATGGAGTCAGAGAGAGGATGCACCAGGTGGAGGACAGCACCATGCAGCAATAGGGGAAGCTCCTGCAGAGCCACAGTGGCAGCTGTCTGCCCGGCCACACACAGGAGGGTCAGGGCCCCTTCTGCTGCCCCCAGATGGTGTTGAGGGGATGGGATGGTTCTGTTCTGCCACAGGGATAGACTGGGTGGCCCTCCACACTGCTGCCTACTGTGTCTCATGAAGGTTCATGCTTCATCACAGGGTGTTATTCTCATCCCTGTGGAAGGAGGGTGCTCTTCTCCCCTGGTGCGATGTGAGTTGTCTGTAACAGATGGGTTACACAATCCCACTTACCCCAGTGAAACAGCTCCTCCAATGAGATTAGAGATTTTCTGTTTTTCTCTCTGTCACTCTTGCTCATTTTCGTATGTTCTTGTGCCAGTTTTGACAATTTATGTTTTTCAAACTTAGGCATCAAATTTATAGACATAACGTTGTTTTTTTATCATTCCCTTATCATGTTAATGTCCATAGCGCCTGTAGTAGAGGCTCCGCTTTTATTCCTGTTATTCATAACCTTGTCCTCTGTTTCTTAATTTTATAGATCTTTCCAAAGAACAACTTTTCTTTACTTTTTGTGTTTTGATTCCACTGATCTTTTTATTTTTTATTTTCTTCTACCTATCTTTGAGTTTGATTGTTCTTTTATTTTTTTTACCTTCTTGAAGTAGAAATTGATGTTATTAAACTCAAAATTTTCATTCTTTACTGCTGCTAATCTTTAAAGCTCTGGATTTTTTTGTCTAAGCATATCCTTAGCTGTTTCCTCACATTCTGATATGTTGCCTTTTAATTTTCATTTGGTTCAAAGTATTATCTCAATTTCTTTGTGATTTCTTCTTTTGCCTGTGGATTATTTAAAACTCAGGTGTTTCATCTAGAGAGATTTGGATTTTTAAGGATGTTTTCTTGTTGTAAGTATCTAATCTAATTCTGTTATAATCAGAGAATATTTTCTACAATATTTTAATATTTTAAAATTGAAAGATTGAGATACTGTAGAAAATATTCTCTGATTACAGTGCTCTCTTCAGCAGCACATATACTAAAATTGGAAAGTATTCTTTTATTATAACAGAATTTATTGCTCAGCATATAGTTTATTTTGGTAACCTTTCCCTACACTTGAAAAAAAAATGTGTTCTGTAATGATTAGAGGGAGCACTCTATAATTTTCTGTTAAGATGATTGATAATGTAAAATCTATATCCTTGCTCATTTTTAAATTGGTCTATCAGTTATCGAGGAAAGTGTGTTAAAGAAACAAGATTGAGAGCCTCAGAGACAACACCAAGCAGTCCATAATACGTACTGTTAGAATCCCACTGAAAAAGCAGATAAAACAGGACAGCTTCTCTAACTTTCACTGTAAATTTATTTTTCCCTATAGTGCTCTCAGTTTTTGGCAAACGTAATATGAGGCATTGTTATGATTGTTACATAATCCTGATGCATTGGCTCTGTTATCATTGTAAAATATCTCTTTGCCATTAACAATCCTCCATGTCTTGAAGTCACTTTTGTCTCATATTAACATAGTCATGTTTATGCTTATTCACGTTTATGCTTATTAATTACATGGTGTATCTTTTTCCATTTTTTTACTTTCAATCTCTTTGTATCTTTGCATTTAAAGGACAACTTTTGTAGGTATCATTTTGTTTTTTTTTTTCTCCCAAGGCTGGTAAAACCTACCTTTTGATAAAAGTGTTTAATCCATTTACATTTAGTGTAGTCATTGATATAGTTCTATTTTGGTCTGCCCTTTTGTCATTTATTTTCTATTTATCTCTTGTTTTAGTCATATTTTGTATTAATCAAGAAGTTTAGAATTTTCCATTTAAATTCTATTGTCTTCCTAGCTATATTTTATCTTTGAATTAATTACAGGTGGCAAGCTCTTGGAATTACAATATTCATCTCTAATTTATCTCAGTCTGCTTAGAGTTAATATTGAATTACTTGAGGTAAAATAGAGGAAACTTGCAAAACAGATTTGCATTTCTCTTATCCTTATTATTGTTGTTATGTATGTTACATTTGTATACATTATAAATCAATCCAGTGTTATGATTTTTGGTTAAACAATCAAATATGTTTCAAACAAAAGAAGAAAGGAAAAAAATGTGGAACCACTTTTATTTAGCCGTATAGTTCGTATTTCTGTTGCTCTGTACAGACGTCCATTAGTAACCATAGAGAAATGGTTCCGGGACCTCCCTTGGTTACCAAAATCTGTGGATGCTCAAGGCACTAGTATGAGATGGCCAGCACTTGCATGTAACCTATGCACCTCCTCCCATATACTTCCAATCATCTCTAGATTACTTAAACCTAATACCATGTAAGTGCTATGTAAATAGCTGTTATACTGTATTGTTTAGGAAATAATAATAAAAGAGTCCACACATATTCAAAAGTAGAGAGGCGGTTTGTTTGAATAATTTTCTATCTACAGTTGGTCAGATCCTCTTATATGGAACCCACAGATGGGGAGGTCCATGGCAGCTCTTCGGGTGAATCTAAGGTTCTCGCAAGTGTTCTCTCCCTCCAGCCTGAAGAAAGTCCCTTAGCATTTCTTTTTGTGTATGTCTACTGGTGACCAATTATCTCAGCTGTTGTTTACCTGAAAGTGTTTTCATTTCACCTCCATTGGAGAAGGAGAGTTTTGCTAAATATAGAGTTTTTATTAAACATTTGCTTTTTTATCAGCATATGAAAAAAAAGTAACAATCCTAAGACTGCCACAGTTTCTAGTGGAGTTGGTTGTTAATTGTATTATTGTTTTTCTGTATGCAACAAATTATTTTTTCTGGCTTTAGGAAAAAATTATTCCTTTTTTCTGTTTAGTTTCAGCAGTTTTTTTTCTTTTTTGAGGTGGAATCTTGCTTTGTCACCCAGGCTGAAGTGTAGTGACAGGATCTCTGCTCACTGCAACCTCCGCTTTCTGGGTTCAAGTGATTCTCCTGCCTGAGCCTTCTGAGTAGCTGGGATTACAGGTGAACACCACCACGCCTGACTACTTTTTTTTTGTATTTTTAGTAGAGACGGGGTTTCACCATGTGGGCCTGGCTGGTTTCGAACTCCTGACCTCAAGTGATCTATCGCCTCGGCCTCCCAGAGTGCTGGGATTACTGGCAGGTGTGACCCCTGCAGTGCCAGCAGTTTTATTGGTATGTAACTAGCAGTGGTTTCTTTGTGTTTCACTTGCTGGGAGTTCGCCGCCATTTTTGGATCTGTAAGTTAACATTTCCCACCAACTTTGGGGAAGTTTTTGTGTAACATTTCTTCACAGGATGTTTCCTGTCCCGTTGTATCTGCTTTTTCAGTGGGACTCTAACAGTATGTATTATGGACTGCTTGGTATTGTCTCTGAGGCTCTCAATCTTGTTTCTTGCTGTTCTTCAGACTCATTAATTTCTTTTTATCTACATACAAGTTACTGGCCCTTTCTTCTGTGTCATCATCAATCTTTAGCTATTATATTTTTCCACCTAGAATTTTTCATTTCGATATTCTTCATTTCTCAGTTGAGATAAATTTTTTTATTATTTAATTCTAACAGTTGCTTTGAAATACTTGTTTGCTAAAACCAATATCCAAGTCACCAATAATGTCTATTGACTGCCTCTTTTCCTGGGTATAGATTAAACTCTTCTGTTTATTTGCATGTGTAGTAACTTAGGTTTAAAAATTAAACACTGTAGATGGTACAGTGTGGTGATTATGGAATCTGTTGTGTTCTGAGTGGTTATTGTTATTCTGCCTTGTAGTTAATCTGCCTGGCCTCAAATAACGACTTTGCTTTTGTTGCATTACGCTGCTGCTGAAGTCTCTACCCTGCTTTCAAGTGTCTCAGCTGCAGTTACGCAGCCTACTTTTGTAAATTGCATTTGCCAATATTTATATTTCATTATGACTTTTAAAACCAATTTGTCATAGCTCTTTATGTACTTGGTATTTAACCCTTGCCTGAATAATTTAGCAATCATTCAAAGATTTGGGCTAATAACTTAGCACTCCTTGAAAGATTTGGGCTGAATCTTTATACTTCAAAGATTATTGAGTAAAACGATTTATACTCGGTTTGGGGACTCAGCTTTTCTGAGATTTTCTTATTTCTGGAGACTTATTCCCAATTTCCAGCAGCTCTGGCCTCCAAGGCTCTGTCCTGTGACATGCCAGGCCCAGAGGGTGCTAGCTTTCTGCCACCTGAGCTGCAGGATCCAGAACGTTCTCAGTTAACAATGCAGCAAACCCACAGATCTCACCTATGTAGCTCCAGTTTCCAAGAAGAGCTCCTTCCCTGATCTGTGGCTTTTCCACTGAGTCCCCTGTGGTGTCCCCCACATAGGCACAGCTTAGCTGCCAGCCCCTGATCTAGGTGAGGTTCATATTTAAATTTTTTGTCTCACTCCTGCAGAGCATTCACTCCCAGTCTCCCCTTGAGATTTCCAGCTCTTTCCTGTTTTGACTTCTGATTTTGTGCCGTCAGAGGGTGAGCCGCCTGTCAATTCTGCAGCCACAGCCTGGGTGCTGGGAAGCTCATTCGGGCCTCAAAGGCCACCAATTGGCAGTGCTTTTTAAAAATTGCATTAAAAAAATAGTATGAACTATCCCCTGGTTTTTGCCCACTGTTTCCTGCTTTCCAAGTATCTGTCACTAGCTGTTTTTAGTATTTTTATCTGGGTTTTATAATTTTGTGACTTTGCATGATCACTTCAATTTGCGGCAATTTTTGCCTCCCTCTGTGATTAAAGAAATCTCCCTTCAAAGTAAATCTACCCTTTTCTTTTTCTTTTCTGTTTCATGACTCAGTGCATAGGCTACATATCTAAAGCAATTTAAGTAGTTACGGTGAAAGTTAATGCATTGGTTTTTCCTTATTTTTACTAGAGGCTTTAGCATTTAATTATAAATTATGATTCTACATGTGGTAGAACTATTTTAATATGCCAAGCTTTCAAAAGTCATATTTTTTCTTTCTGTAAATCTGAAATGGGTGTCCGATTGTATGCAATGCATTATAAACATTGAATTTTATTTTTACATGAGTGCTATTTGGGTTCTGTGATTGTTTTTATTAGTGTATTAAGAATGGGAAACCAATCTGTTCTGCAGCTTGACTGTTCTGTTGTTATGGTTTACATTTCTTTCATTCCTCTTGAGACAATATTTTCATATGTTTATGAGCTCATCTTCTCTTGTGCATTGACTTTGCATGTATTTCTATTCCACAGTAACCTTTTAAAATGGATTCGTTGTAAGTTTTTATGTACCAGGAATATTAACCGTGGTCAGGTGTGCCTCCAATATTTCCCCAGAGTTTGTTCGCTCTCTGATTTTCTGTATGGTGTTCTCAGATACAGAGTTTTGTGTCTGATATAGCCGAGTGTAGCTGTTGTTTCTTTCACCTGGCATTATGTTGCGAGTCTCCTTTCCTCCACATGCTAAAGTCGTCTGCATTTTCTTTTAATGCAGTTATGGCCCACTTCACATTTAAGATTTTGACCCACCAAAGATGTATTTTAATGTAGGTCCTGCAAGAGGGATCGATACACTACTTCCTTATGGTTTCTCATTTTCTGAACACCCACTTACTGAATTCTAAGTCATCTTCTCCCTAATTATTTGAAATACCACTGTTGTAGTTTAAGTAGTTGCATGTACTTGGATTTGCTCTTAGTTTATTTCTCATTTCAATACCTGGAGCCCCTTCCCCCGTATCTTGTGTGTTGTATTTGTGTGAGACACTTATATGTTATTCTAGTGATGCATTTTTTGATATTTTATAGGGCAGGCACATTTATTACTCTTCTTTTTATCTTATTATCTAATATTCCTATACATTTTCTTTTTCAAAGTGATTTAAAAAATGTTGTCAAGTCAAACTATTTTTGATTTCTATTGAAATTGCATTAAACTTATAGCGTTAAATCTGTTGCAATTAACTGTATAGATTTAATGCAATTTCAGTAGAAATTAAGTCAGATCTATACAAATTACAACGTGAATTCTTTGTATTTTAAAATTTGCAATGATTTCAGAGACAGTAGTGATGATGAACAACTTTGCTTTGGTTGTGTGATATTGTCACTTATTAGAGGAATCTATATTTGGTCTTTACCACTGATTCCTGGCATGGAGCTTCTGAAACCCTGGTAATTTCCTGAGCAATAGGGGTTCTAGGAGAATCTTCTGCTCTCATGTTTGGTCTTTGATCCTGGTTTCTGACACAGAGCTCCTAAATCCTTGGAATTACCTTGGTTTCTGACACTGAACTCCTAAATCCTTAAAATTCCCTTGGTTTCTGATGCAGAGCTCCTAAACTCTTGGAGTTGCCTTGGTGATAGGAGCATCTTTTGCTCTAATGAGGTGGCCTTGATGGGCTCCTGGATAGGCACTGGCCATCAGAAAGACCAAGCCAGGATTAGGAGCTTGGAGCTCCAGGGAGGAGGTCTGGAGGGGTCTGGAGGTTGAATTAATAGCTGATCATGCCTATGTGACAAAGCCTCCATTAAACACTTACAGAGTTCTGAGTTGCTGAACATGTAGAGGTGTAGGGTGGGGGTGTATGGAAGAGGTGATACATGGAAGAGTGTGGTGGTCTCTAGAGGTGTAGTGTGGTGGTGTGTGGAAGAGATAATGTATGGAGGAAGAGTGTGGTAGTCTCTCTAGAAGTGTAGGGTGGAGGTGTGTGGAAGAGGTGATACATGGAAGAGTGTGGTGGTCTCTAGAGGTGTAGGGTGGGGGTGCATGGAAGAGGTGATGCATGGAGGAAGAGTGTGGTCATCTCTACAGGTGTAGGGTGGAGGTGTGTGGAAGAGGTGGTGCGTGGAAGAGTGTGGTGGTCTCTGGAGGTGTAGGGTGGGTGTGCGTGGAACAGGTGATACATGGAGGAAGAGTGTGGTGGTCTTTAGAGGTGTAGCGTGGTGGTGCACGAAAGAAGTCCTGGAAGCTCTGTGCCCCCCACCAC
Organism: Cacajao melanocephalus; assembly: GCA_963573385.1. Classification (NCBI taxonomy): domain Eukaryota; kingdom Metazoa; phylum Chordata; class Mammalia; order Primates; family Pitheciidae; genus Cacajao; species Cacajao melanocephalus. Next base: position 24,758 of record CAUYLG010016712.1, on the reverse strand, counting down.
ACTCCCATACCTTGCCATGTGCATACCTTCCATATGCATGTTCATCTGTATTCTTTGTAATTTCCTTTATAACAAACCAGTAAGAGGCTTTATAGCAAATAATCGAAGCCAAGAGAGGGGGTGGCAAGAACCTCAATTTATAGCTAGACAGTCAGAAGTGCTGGAGACCTGAACTTGTGATTGGCATCTGGGGTGTGGCAGTCTTGTGGGACTGAGGCCCTGGCCTGTGGGGCCAGCACTAACTCGGGTCAGTGTCAGAAGTGAATTAAATCTTAGGATGCTCAACTGAAGTCCACTGGTGAATTGCCTGGTGTATGGGGAAAAAACTCACACGTCTGGCCACAGAAGAATTTCGTATTGAGTGCTGAGAGCATAGCAGGAGAAAACAGTTTGTATTTTTCTATTATATACAAATAGCAGGGGCTAATAGTTTGAAATAAATCTTTTTTATTTTATTTTGAAATGTTCCGAGCAATATTCTTCTATCCTTATTTTACAAATAATTTATAAAAATCAGAAGTGAATGTTGTACTTGGCCAAGTGGCTTCCAGACAGATATTACGGTAATGATACAGTTTGTTTTTCTTGGGCTTACTATGATGAATTATATTAATAAATTTATTAATGTTTCTGGAAAAATATTTTGGTTATTTTCTGTTATTTTGATATATTAAGAGATTAGATAAATTATATTTGCTAATACTTGTTTAGAATTTAAAAATATTTATTTACAGCTAAGGTTATTATGTAGTTTTATTTTTGTGCTTCTGAAATTTTTTTTTGGTATCAGGGTTATGTGCACTGAACTGGGAAGCTTTCCAAATTTCTATGTGCTGAAATAACTTAAATAGCATAAGAATGATCTCTTTTTGGTTTTGAAATAACCTGCTCATAAAAGTGCCTGCACCTGGCATATTTTATGAGGTTAGCTCTTGGGCAACTTTAAATGTTTCATCTTTTAAATTAATTTTTAACTATAAGCTATATATGAATATGCTTTTGTTATGTGAAATTTTAAATACACAGATAAAGCAAAAATCTCTCTAGATGATTCCATTCCCCCTTTCCTGTTCCTTCAGCAGAAGCAAACACATCCACCAGCTATGGATTCTTATAGATTCTTTTCTGTGTATTTCAAAGCGTGTATAAGCACATATTGAAATACAAAATTTTCCTCTCTGTATTTTTAATAAAACTGAATTATTCTGAATGTATATTATGCAACTTGCCCTTTTCTTTTATTAATAGATCTTTGAAACCTTTCCACCTGAGTATATATGGCTCTATCTCATTCCGCATTTCACCACTGCATAATATATTATAAGAAGGAAGTAACCTCTAATTTTGGGGGCTGTTTCTTTCAAGACTATTGGTTCATTTATATTTTCTGGCATTGCCTTAAGTAAGTTTGGAAATGTTTGCTTTCCTAAAAACCTTTAATTTTACGCAGATTTCCTTTACTTTTTCCTGTCTCCCTCTCTTCACTCATTCATTCATTCAACAAACATTCATTGAACACTTGCTCAGTGCCAGGCACTTCTGCAGAGATGTCCATGTTGTTTCTGAACAAAACAGCCCCAGATCCCTGGCCTCACGCTGCTAACATTCAGGCAGATTTTAAAGTTATAGGTTTGGAGTATTTGCTAAAATCATGAACGTGAAAAGAGTGAGTCTTAGTTCTGAAGGTATTTTCTCATGACAGTTTGTAAACGTTGCTCCTGCCTGTGATTTTGTCTGTTTCATTCCCAGGGTTTGACATTTCCCTTTTCTCTTTTCCTCTGCTTGACTAGAACGCCCATGTTTTTCTAATTCACTTATCATTATTATCAGTTTTTGCCACAATTAAAAGCCCACAAACTAAATTTATGAGCTCTACTACTTTAAATGGTTTTCTTTCTCTTCTTAGCTGTATACATTTCTCTTTCCTCTTTATTTCACGATTACTTTCTTAGGGTCTTAGATTAGATGCCCAGTTTATTTACTTCTTTTTCTTTGTTTAAAAATAATTTTTTGAAAGACTGCCTGTTGTGGTGGAAAACATGGCATTTATCGCATATTTGTTTATGTTTTGATCATCAGTGTCCACTATTACCCATTTGCTTTTTAGTGCGGCCCATGCTCACCTGCGCTCCACCGTGCTCAGGAATGGTCCATGAATTAGCAGAAACCGTGTGTACGTTCTCCATGTCCTCCATGACAGAGGCAGGAGCCTTACACCAGCAGCAGCAGTGTCAGGGCCGGGCACTGGCCTTTGGGTATCCTGTAATGCTGGGTGAACTAGGGTGGCCTGTTGACCTCAGTCAGGGAGGTGCCAACGGAGATTTGGAGAAGACATCGTCAACACCCTCGGAGGAAGAAACCGTCTGAAACCAACCTAATTCTTAACCCTTTCCTGGTTAAACCGCTTTATATGCTGAGTGCATTTATAATAGCTTTTCATAAGTCTTTAACTTTACACATTTTGCCATGCTGTGTTCAGATGCGCTTTTTATGTGTTTTCCGTTGTAATAGTTGGTGGGTTTTTTTTTTTTTTTTGAGGTTAAAAAAGGCTGTAGTTTATCACGTGCTTGGCAATTGCTGTGGACTCCACTACCCGCTTCAATCCTCAGAACAACTCAACAAGCAATCTCATATTTTAATTGTGACACAGCAACTTTGAAGGTGGTGAACTCGCCCGAACTCACGAGGTCAGTAAGCGGCAGACCTTATACTTAAACTCCAGACACTCCGATTCCACAGCCGGCACTTTTCACCACTTAGTTTTCAGAGCATATAGACACGTTATTTTGTTTTATATGTTGCTTTCACTTCTCTCTCAATGCTTTTCCTCTGCAGTCTGGGGAGGGTTACTCCAGCTGGTCCTGCGTTCACTCATGACGCTTCTGCCAGGGTTCAATTCCGCTCTCTCTCCCCACTGTCCTTTATAATTCGGCAATTGTGTTTTTCAACAGAGAGGAGTAGTCCACGTTGCAGAGTGCTCTGCCACCTGAAATCTTATGAAGAAGATTCAAAACTGCAATTTAAACTTCTCCTTTGGATATTGCAATTAGCCTGGTTCTTAGGAGGACATTTCTGACTACACAGATTATTGCTTTTCTTTCAGTGACTGCTCACTGTTGATCTAAGGCAGTGTTTCTTTGATGGTTCCTCTCTGTGCAGACCTGCGATCCTTGCTTACCCGCCATTGGATTTGAGATGGGTTCTCACACAGATTTTTTTCCAAATCTTTCAGGAGGAGGGAATGGTTGGTTGGTGCTGTCATTTTGTGTTGCCATGTTGAGGGCAGAGCAGGGTTACTGTTCCTGTTGGTGGCAGTGGCCTGGCGGGAGGCTTCCTGCTGTGTCTGTGGTTTCTGGTTTGCTGCTTTTTTTTTTTTTTTTCTCATAACAACTTTATTTGTATGAGCCAAAAACTGGAGTCAGGTCAGATATCCTTTAACAGATGAATGATTAAACAAACTGGTACATGTGTATCCAGGAATACTACTCAGTAATAAAAATAAATGAACGACTGAGACACAATTACTTGGATAAATCTCAAGGAAATTATGTTGAAAAAATAGCCAGTCTCCAAAGGTTGCATATTGTATTATTCGCTGTCTTAACAGAAGTTTGCTGCTTTTTCATGTCAGTTCTGGTGCTCTGGATCATCTCCGCCAGCAGCTCTCTCAGTAACAGGGATGGCCATTCTCAGCACCTGCCTCAGGCACCCTGACCCCATCCTCACATCTTTCACTTACCCACTGAGACGAAGTCCACATGAGACTGGATTATTTTCCAAAGTACTCTGTGCCATTGTTCAGAAAAATATGATACATGTGTCTGTAACCATCCCAAGACTGGCCGCACCGCCTGGTTTGCATATCAGATATTACAGAGCCCGTTGAGGAACTTGGGAAACAACTGGGACACTGTGAGTGGCCCATTGCAAATCTTCCAGCACTTGGAGGTTGTTGGAAGGTTCTAGACATCATACAGTTTGACCTCCTCTACAACGAGATTAGAAATCCCTCTGCCATGTTGGACACAGGCTGACACAGCTGCCTGTCAAGGGTTCCGTGGAGGTTCAGCTGCTTTCTGCTATTAAGTTCCTCCTAGCTGAGATGATGAAACTCTACCTCCCTGGTGACTCAGCCTCTCAGTCTTGGAATTTCTGTCTTCAGGAGTCATTTAGAACAAGCCCAGCCTTGCTTCTTCTTGACAGTCGTCTTGGCAGTTATTACCCAGGAGACGGTGCCAGTGAGACATGTCTTCAGCCATTTCCTGCTCCTCTTGTTCTCTGACCCTCGGTTCCAGATCACTCTTCTCAGAGGTACTCCAGGTGCCTAGACACTGGTGCCCGCTCCCACAGCCTCTGGCTCAGTCAGTGCTTAGAGTGTCACAGAGGACTGTGGAGTGGAGCAGCTGGGCCCTGACCCCATTATGCCCATCATCCCCAGTGCTCTTGTGTCTACCCGGCTGGTCTGCAAGCCCATGAGCTTCTCTGTGATGACATCACACTGTTGCCTCAACGTGACCTATCGACCACTTAAACCGCTGCTATGCAGCACACATTCATCCCCATGCTGTGCCTTTGGTCTTTTGAACTTAAGTATGGGATGACATTTACTTCTCCTTCACTCACCCTGAGCAGAGGTGGCCCATCCCTCCATGTGACTAGCATGCCCACTTTATTGTGCATCGTGTGTGTCAGTTACCTTACGTCATCTCACTTCGTCTCCACAAAACTGCAGCTAACCAGGTGAGACACTATGCTTCCCTTTGCAGAGGTAAGACAACCAAAGGTTTAGAAGAGTTTAAAACATCCCCAGTCACCCAGTGGCTGGGGGTAAAGCTGGCTTCAGGCTCAGTGGCTCTTCTCGGCCCGTGTGGGTCGTCTTCACATTCCACGCTTGGCTTCCGCCCACGGTACTCCCGTCTCTCTCTCTCTCTCTTTCTCTCTCTCTCTCTCTCTCTGAGTCTTGCACTGACTACATGGACAGTGTGGGAGCGATTCTTTTGGGAGGTGGATGGGCAATTTGCATTTCAAACCATTTCCTTTCCTAACTGCATTTGTTCTTCCTATTGCCACCAGCTATCACGTGCAAAGCAAACTAGAAAGCACTTAACCTCGGGGAGTTACCACCCCACCTACAGAATTCAAAATCAAACTTTGGTTACTGAGAAAAAGATGTGCTTGTATTCACCTCCTGTCCTCCATGAGTTCCACGAAGAAGGGAAGGGCTCCATCTTCAAAGCAGTCTTAGCTCCAGAGCTCTGCCATGTTCCCAACTCAACGCCTTGGCCGCCTGCCTCTCTTTGGCACAAACTCACCTGTGGGAAGTGCCTCTCTGAGCGTGACTGTGACCACCAGGGTGACCTGGAAGGTGGCAAATTTCTCCAGGGTCTACCCATGACCCCTGGGGCTGCAGGAGACCACTTTCGGTGGACATCTGTGTGCATGTCTATAGCGGAAGCTGTAAGCAAACATGCCCTGCGGGGCTGAAGCCGCAAGCTCCCTGCCATCTCCGGCCCCAGTCGTAGGTAACTGGTGCATTCTGGGAGTTATGGTCATGGTATGTTTGGGGCAATCAGAGGTGCCGGTCAGAAGAGAAGTGAAGGAAGACACTGTTCTTCAATCAGACTGGCCCTCCCTGGGTGTATGTGACATTATCAACCCTGGCCTCTTTCTGTATCTTGGTCGGGGGGTAGGGGGTCCTTCTGAGTTTCTCTGAGAGCGTCTCCTCCTCCTCCTGGGCCTGAGTGTTGGGGTTCCCATGGGCTCTGTGGGTGGCCTCCTCCTCTTTTCACTGTGGGTGTTCATCTACTCTCAGGGCCACAGGGGACTTCTGCTATGGAGGAAGCATGGATTTACATCTCCAGGCCCGTCCCTGGTACCCCCCTGCACAGACATTTCCCCACCTGCCCACAAGACCACCCACTTGGATATGCAAAGGCCCCTCGCATTCACTGTGTCCCAGCCTGAACCAGCGTTCTCCCTCCCTGCTGACCTCAGCATTTTCTCTGACTCGCTGCTCAAGGCCAGGCTCCTCCCCCTGCCCAGCTGCACGCACCAGAAGCCCCGACATCCCCCCGCTGACTCCCCAGGGCCATCTCTGTCAGGCTCCACTGCCTTAGCTGGGGTTTGCAAGGTTGGGAACTGGCCAGCTGCTCAGTCTGACCCTTGCACTTAACCCTGACTCTGCACTCTGGCTGAGAGCCCCTTCTGAAGGTCTCAAGGAGGCACCCTCTTTCTTTGCCTTTCGTATTATCATAGACTTTTTCCATCTGAAATAATTCATTGAAAGAGAAATAGAAAAATTTAAGGGTATTAAAAAATCTAGAAAATGAAATTAAATCTTTAATGATGCCTAAAGTGTTTCAGACCACCATGTAGCAAAGCAGTATTTTCAAATATCACTTCTTCCAAGAGGGTCTCCTGAGCGCCCCAAGAAGGGGCAGGTGGACACCCTGGCTGTTCCCGTACAGCCTGTGCTGGACTCTTGCAGAGCCCCATGCAGCATGGTGCCTGCCTGCTCCTGCGTGCCTTTAACAGAGACAATGGCCCGGCATGGGCTTAGTAAACAGTTGTGGAAGCACCATCGCTCCACTGGACATGGACCGATTGAGTTCTCTTGAAGCCAAGTTATATTGTCACACAGTCACTGTTCAGGTGCAAGGACAAGACACCAACACAAACTCTATTAAATATTTAAGGAAGAAAAAATAACACTCTTACCTACACTATCAGAACTTAGTAAATGAGGGAGCAATTCCAAAGTCATTTTAAGGGTCTAGCATAGCTCTAAAAACAAAACCGTGCAAAATCATTAAAAGAAGAGAAAATGACCAATATCCTTGTAAATCTAGACATGAAATTCTTAACAATAGCAAACAAAATCCAGCACACACATATATGTACTTATATACCACAAATACATGCATCACACATACACTGCATACACTCATTGTACATGCTACATGCATACACCACACATATACACCTACCTACATACACGCATCGTGGAGAGCTGAAGTGGATCCCAGAAATGCACAGTTGGTTATCATTTGTAAACTAATCCCTGTTTTTCACCACTTGAAAAGAGGAGAAAATTCATGCCAGATCCCAACAGGTGCAATTATGCATTTGACAACATTCAACACTTATTAATGATGAAAATTCTCAGCACATTTAGAACAGAAAAACACTTCCTCAACTTGATAAAAGGCATCTACATAAAGAACTTCTCACGTCGCACTTAGGCTGTGATGCGTTAAGTGAGGTATTTAGGTTAGATTTGGTGTAGTCGGGTATAGCACGGTGAGGGCCACTCAGATAGGAGCCATGAAAATATTTTTCTTACCCACAGGTCCCAGGGAAAAGCAGGCAGCTTGCCTCAAAGGCCCCATGGAACAAGGAGCTGTCGGGACATGTACACTCAACCGGGGGGCAAGACAGAGGGATAACAGGTGGGCTGAAGCCTTTGTTGGGGTCCAGAACGTCACATGGGTGGGTTTCCTGGGATGGGGTTGGACTGCTTAATTTGAAGGGAGCTAAGCACACAGACTCCAGGGTTGCATTATTGGGTCCGCCAGGCTTAAAACAGAAGTAACGTGGTCACGTGGTTCAGGGTGCGGGGCCTTATTTACCCAGGACATGAAAACGGCTACGGATGGAGGCTGCCTCCAAATGTGCACGTCGAGGATGACAAGCAGGGACAGGACTAGAAGGAGGCAGAGGCCACGTTCACATGAGTGACAGCTATGGCAGCTCATGGCGAAAAATTAAATGGTTTTCCCTTAAGATTAGAAACCAGGATGTTGACTCTTAACACGTCTATTTAACGTTTTTCTGTGAGTTCTGGTGAGGGAAATGAGGCAAAAGAAAAAAAAAGATAAAAACTAATAGAGATAGAAAGTTGGAAGTAAAACATTATTTACAAATGACATGATTCTCTGTGCAGACAATCCTAAGGAATCTTCAAATGTAACTAGATTTACCAGACATCAGTTTCAAAATTAGTATACTTGTTTGTTCAAGGAGATAAAAGAAAAAATAAAAAATGTAGTAGAGAGCTGAAGGCTATAAAAAGTGACAGTGTATTTAAAAAAGAACCAACGGGAACTCTGGAAATAAAAATACGATAACTGAAATTAAAATACAATGAAATAGCTTTATAGCTTACTAGACACAGCTTAAGAAGTAATTTGTAAACTGGAAGCTTATTAGGAAAAAAATCTCTCTAGAATGAATCACAAGTCACAAGAATCCTGCATACATAAAAGAAGGTAAGAGAAATAGAGGACATAGGAAGTCAATTTAATATACACTGAATTGCAGACCCAGAAGAAGGGATGGGGCAAGATGGGGCGAAAGTGAACTTTGAAAAACAGTGACTGAGAATTTTCTGGAACTGGTGAATAACATCAGTTGGCAAACCTGAAACAGCATGCATAAAAGAAAGAGACACATCCACATTTCACTGTGAAACTTGAAACTAGAGATGGAGAGAATCTCTTGAAGGCAGCCAGAAGAAACATCAGTGAATGACAGCTGGCTCCTCAACCGGCTGACAAACAGGAAAAGCAGAAAACAATGAAGTCAAAGTAATTGCTGCCCCAGCAGAACTGTCCTTCACAGATGAAGATTAAATAGATTTCAGAAAAACGCGATCATAAAGTATGTCACCAGCAAATGTGCACTGAAAGAAATGCTGAAGGGCAGGAAAAAATGACCCCAGTGTGGGAGACTCAGGGAAGAGTGAAGAATAGAAAAATGGAGAACATGTACCTGAACCTGGTGAATGTCGTCTCTGCGGAGGAACGCCATCACCTGCTGTGGACTGTGTAAATAGATGGTCCAAGCGAGATAAGGGCTGATCGGCCAGGCTCCGGGAGTAGGGTGTGCTCATCACCTGCTGGCTCTTAGACAGATTCTTGAAGCTTTTATTCTTCTGCTCTATTCTGTATCTCAAGGAAGTCAAAAGTAGACAAGGCAATCCCCAAGGCAAAGAACAAAGCGAAAGCCCTTGCTTTTCTCGATAGCTAGGCTATAATAGTTGAGACAAGGTTGTATTGGCACAAAGATGGACATTTGAACACGTGTTACAGAAGAGAGTCCAAAAATAAAGATTTGCACTCTGGTGTCAATTGATCTGCAGCAAAGTGTGTTAAACTGTTGGCACCCACTACAAATTGAGGCAGAAATAGTCTTTAAACATTATGCCACATGGGAAAAAATATAAATAGAGGATGAAGTGGCTGACAAACATACAAACTTGCTCAACTTCATTAGAAATCAGGAAAATACTAAATAAAACCACAATGGGATCCCAACACCCAACAGCTAACATTTAAGAGATGGAAGAACGTACTTAGTGTTGGCAATAGGAACTCTGACATAGGCTTGGATGTGGATGTAAACTGGAACAGCACTCTGGAAAACTGTTCAGCATGTCAGTGTGAGTTGCACATACATGTGCTCCAAGACCCAGCAGTTCCAACCTTAAGCGTATACCCAATGACAGTTTATGCACTTAAAAATATACTTAGGAATACCATGCACTTCATCACTTGCAATAGCTAATGAAAACAACTCAAATGTAGAAAAAATGAGTAAGTGAAGAAACCACAGCCATATACATCACTGTGAATGAATCTCACAAATGTAATGCTGTGTGAAGGAAGACAGACACAAAACGTTACACACGGGATGGTTACGTTTGTATAAAGCCAAAAAGACATGCGAAACTAAACCATAGTGTTTAATGACAAATATCTAAGTGGTGCTTATAAAGAAAAAGCAAGGGTGTGATGACCATAAAAATTAAAATTGAGATTACCATGAAGGGAGAAGGAGGGAGGAGTTATGACTGAAAAGGGCACTTAGGAAATTTTTGTAATGCTGGCAATGTTTTATTGCATGACAATGCTTATGCATTGTTCACTTTATAATCATTCATTAAATTGGCATTAGTTGGTTTTGTATATTTAAGTAAATGTTTTAAACAATGATTGCTATAGCTTTGTAGTATCATTTGAAGTCAGATACTGTGATGCCTCCAGCTTTGTTCTTTTTGTTTAGGATGGCTTTGGTTATTCTGGTTGTTTTGCAGCTCCACATACATTTTAGGATTATTTCTTCTATTTCTGTGAAGAATGTCATTGGAATTTTCAGAGACATGACATTCAGTTCATAGATTGCTTTGTGTAGTACAGACATTTAACAATATTGATTTTTCCAATCCGTGAACATGAAACGTCTTGCCATCTTTTTGTGTCCTCTTTAGTTTTCTTCATCTGTTTTTATAGTTTTCATTGTAGAGATTTTTCAGTGTGGTTAAGTTGATAAAGTATTTATTTTATTTGGCGCTGTTGTAAATGAGATTGCTTTCTTGGTTTCCTTTTCAGATTTTCATTGTTAGTGTACAGAAATGCTACTTTTTTGTACGTTGCTTTTGTATTCTAGAACTTTACTGAATTGTCTATCAACAGATGAATCGGTAAAGAAAATGTGGTACATAGACACAGTGGAATATTATTCGGCTACAAGAAGAATGAAATCTCATCATATGCAATGACAGGTTGGAACTGGATGACATTATGTTAAGTAAAACAAGCCAGGCACAGAAAGACAAATATGACATGTTCTCACTCATACGTGGGAGCTAAAACATAAAAATGGAACTCCTGGAGATAGGAGAGCAGAATGATGGTTACCAGAGGCTTGGGAAGAGCAGTGTGGAGGGAGGGATAAAGAAGGGTCTGTTAAGAGGTAAAATAATACAGTTAAACAGAAAGAATAAGATCTAGTGTAAGCTTGTCCAGCTGCCTTGTTTTGTTGTTGTTTTGTTTGTTCTGGGCTCTTAGCAGACTGAAGCCGTGGTTTTTAGTTTCTGTCTTTGGAGATAAGCAGAAAAGAGGGATGAGGAGGAGGCTTTACTTGCTCAACCCTAAACTGAAACTAAGAACCCAGGACTATCTCTTCTCCCTTGGCTACCCTGATAGTGTGTGGTATCACAATAGAGCGACTATAGTTAATAATAATTTATTGGATATTTTTAAATAACTAAGAGTGGAATTGGAATGTTTCTAACACAAAGAACTGGTAAATTTTTGAAATGATAAATATTCACAATCCCTCTGGTTTAATAATCATACATTATATACTTGTATCTAATTGCCATATATATATATATACCCCAAATACATGCATTTTGTATCCATAAAATTTTTTTAAAAAGCAAAAGCGAAGTAAAAGTTAAAAAAACAATAAAATGATTAAAAATAAAATATATGCAAGTGAATGGCCAATCATGTAATGTCACAAGAAATTCCTGCAGAGACTCATCATTCAGGACCCCAGTAAAGTTACTGAGAGTTTGGGGGGCCCCACAGAATAGGGCAAGTCAAGCCCATTGTCCTGGAAACTGTGAAATTCCAAATGTGAAAAGGAAGTGCCAAAGCAAAGACTCTTCTGGGTTCATGGGTGCTGGTCATATCATCCTGTTAAAGATTTTTCTTAAATGTTAGGCTAAAAAAGACCCAACTAACCCAACTTCAGCTTTTGAAAGGCAACTCAAACTCAGCTTCACGGTGTTAGAAACCTTCCAGCTCTTCTCAGTCTTCATTTTCATCTGCCGACTTCTCTATCATTTTCCTTCTCCTTCTGCCCTGTCTGCTTCGCCTTCCTTCCTGGTTGCTAGTAGAAAAAGGAAAATAATAGTCTGGATGCAAAGTCGATATTTAAAAATTGAATTATTAAAAAAAAAAAAACAAAGCAAAATCAAGCAAACAGTGCTGGGGTATGATGGTGCCATGTGAGGCCTCTGAGACGTGGCGTTCTCCAACTACAGTCCAGTGCGTTTTCCCAGCAGATGCTGACTTCCTTGAAAAATCCTTTTAGAGAATTTTAGAGATTTTAGAGGGGGGCATATGACCATTCCAGCAACAAGTGTAATTTTCGTGGGTGATTTTATTTCAAAGACAGAGCATTTTTCTCGTATGGAACTGAATGCAGAGAGCCCTAGTTAAGTTGGGCCTAATGACGAGCAATGTGAATAAAATGTATAAATGTTTAATTTTGGCTCAGAGAAGCTGGTTGCAAATTTTCTGTTTCCTCAGGCAGTGCAAATACTGATCACTTATATGATTACTTTGAATAAGGGTCAACTTTTGGTTTAAGAAAATATAGCTAAAATATTAAATATTTATGAAACAGAATTATTGCAGCAGGAGGCTGAGAGGTGCACGGAGGGGAACGTTGCTGAATCACGACCGTGGCACCCTCCTGCCATCTGCTGCTTCAGTATTTCTCTTCCGGCCGCTGGTGGGGTCGAGGGCACGCAAGTTCATTTACTATCTAGGGAAAAATAATGCCAAATATGGGTATTCTCTGAATCAATTGAGACTGAAACAGAGGGATTTAAAAAGCCAAGCATTTGGGCAATAGTGCAAATTGCTTCAATTAGTTTGTGTGAACTTATGCTCTGGCCCATCCTTTGGCTGTGAAAGGAGAGGATAATGATATTCTCTGCCACTGGTTTGCTCATTAAAATACCATAAATCTGGAGGGAGGAAAAAAGCTGTCAACCATCACTGTAAGAGTATCAGCTTGCAGGTACAACTCTAATCCCCTTTCTGTAGACTGGGAATCTGAAGGGTCGCCTGGCAATTCTGCTGAACAGGCAAAGGGATTTTGTTCCTACCTCATGGTAAACTTGAGAAGGAAAGCCATGGTTGATAATTTAAAATGAGCATAAGGAGGTTAGGTTTTATAAACCTGTGTAAGTACATATAGTATACACAAATACACACATAAAACACACATGTACTTCTATGTATGTCAACATATATACATATACAAACATATAAACATGTATGTGTTGTGTACACTCTACACACGTGCATATGTGTGCATATTTATAGATGTGAATATGTGTGTTCACACACCTGCACACTCACATACACCTTTGATTTGGCATGATGTGATGGATGGAAGAATACCCCTAGACAGGGATGTTGACTGATGTGATGTGTGCTGTGGAGTCTCCCAGCTCTCAGGGGAGCTGTGAGATCCAAGCCCGCCATGGCCTGGCTCAGAATGTGCACTCTGGTCCATGGTGTTCTCTCGAGCCTGATGGGAAAATCTAGCATTCCCTGACATGGTGGCACGTTAGCCTCTGGTTTTCTTGCAGAAACTAACAGTTTCAGTCAAGATCTTGGGGAGGTGCCTGGGAAGCTTCCTCTTCCAAAAGCGAGACTGTGCCCTTGCCAGCCATGGCAAGAGTGTCAGATGCGGGACGTGTTGGCCAATGACAAGCCATCGAAGCCCGTTGTGTGGCGTGAACAATGATGCGTATCAGCACATCCAGGAAGGTCCTGTGTTGTGTCTGCTGTGCTGGCCTTCCCCAGAGGAGTTTGGGAACCTGCTGGATGTATTTGGACCTCCCCACAGCATAGCTAACAAGACCTGGTGTTCCATTCTGCCCCTTTATCCCTGGGCAGAGATCAGAGGTGGGAGCTGAGCTGGTCTGGAGCCCGCTGCATTATGCAGCTTCATTGTTCCCGAGTGCACTTCAGGGCACATCAGTTTCTGTCCCTTGTCAGAATGCTCTGGAGCTTTCAGCACAGCCCCTCATCTTCTCAAGAAACGCAGCAGCCTCTTTAACTCTGTGTTTGCTTTCAGCCTCTCAGAAATGCCCCCATGGTTGATGACAAAGCCAAACACCATCATACATTTAAAGAGGTTTTTTTCGTGTGCCAATATGAGTGACCATGGCCTGGGGTATAGTCTCAAAAGGGCCTGAAAATGTGTGCTTAATTTGGTTGGGTTATAGCTTTTTAATACATATTTTAGGGAGGCAGAAATTACAGGTGAAGACATAAATGAATACATGGGAGGTGTACATTGGTTCAGTCCAGAAAGGTGGGACATCTCCCAGGCAGGGGTGAGGAGAGGGGCTTACAGGTTATAGGTGGGTTCAAAGATTTTCTGATTGACAACTGGTTGAAAGAGTTAAGCTTTGTCTAAAGAGCTGAAGTCAGTGGAAAGAACTGCTTGAGTTCAGGTAAGGGGAGTTGTGGATGCCAAGGTCTTGCTGTGTCAGTAAAGCCTCCAGGCTTCAGAGAGAATAGATGGTAAAAGTCTCTTTTTGGATCTTAAAAGGTGTCAAACTCTTAGTTAAATCTCTCAGGCTCTCCTAGATCTGGGAAAGACCTAGAAAAGGAAGGAGATTCTCTACAGATGCAAATTTCTCCAACAAGGGACGGCTTTGTAGGGCCATTTCCAAATATGTCAAATAAATATCTTTTAGGGTAAAATATTTAGATTTCCTTCAGGGCTTGTGATCTGCTCTCTGCCGTGTGATGCTAGGCCTGCGTCTGGTTGGAATTGGCGTTTTACTGACACAGAGAGTCGGTTTGTCAGTCTTACGATCTCCGTGTTAATATTCACGCCGATCAGCAGAATCAAAAACCCAAAAGGGAGAAGGGAGAATGAGGTGTGTTCGACCTCCCCGCCTGTCATGGGATGGCCAGGAATTCAGGTTTTCAAGTTTCTATGGGGTCCGCTTGGCCAAGAGGAGATTTGTTTGGTTCATTGGGGTGTTAGGATTTTATTTCTGGTTTACACCATTGTAAGGGACACATGTTGTCTCACCTTCCTTCTAGATCTGAATGTGTCCACGTGAGATCCTTTATCACTCAATGAATTTTAAACATGGTTGGTCTAAATTCCCTGCTGTGTGTGGGAATGTGGGGTCTGGGATTTTTCTAGGGAATCCTTTTGTGAGATTATAACTTTCTACCTCTTCCTTCAGTGACTTGATGAGGTTCCTGATTTCCCACGGTCTTGGCTTCGTGGGCACCCACTGCTGTTTTCACTCGTGGTTCTCGTGTCTTTCTCTCCTTGGTCCTCCTGCAGCTGAGCTGCTTTCCTGCCTCCGGTGGCCACTCCTTGCCTAGTGCTCAGCGCCGATGGGGCCACCACGGTCACAGGTCTGGGTATTCCTGGGCACCCTTGACATAAATAACTCCGTCTTAGAAACAGATTCCGTTTTACATTTCATAGGGCACTTTGCCAACAAGGACAAGATGTTTTGCTTAATAAACCAATTAAAAAAAAAAAAGACTGTACTCAACCAGATAAGGACATGAAAAAGCACATTCTTCCACTCTCAGGCCCCACCAGAAGACGCTGTGACCATAAAAGAGCAGGGCTTCAGCAGCTCGAAGCAGCTGTCTTAACTGACACTGTCTCTCTATCACTTGTGATCACGCTGGCATCTGCTGCCGAAGGCTCTGTCACACGAAAGACCCTTCCTTGCAAGGCTGGTGGACCTCCTGGCCCAGACCAGAAGACTGTTTTCGTGTTCGTCACTGTCCCTGGACTGGTTTGTTGACTCTTCTTCCTATCTCTTTTCTCTTGATGTTAATTTTACTTTGTTTGTTTGTGGAATGTTTAAGCTAGAATATTTATACGTTGATGAAGTTGACTGCCATGTATGGTTTGCCGTGTTGAATGGCTCGTGCTGTGCTTTGAGCCTGTGTGCCTGTGGTTCTAACTACGAAGTGAACAGGAAGTACCAAGGACAATTGCCTTCTAGGGAATGCCACGCAGTTCATAGCTTTTGTGATTGAAATAGTATCAGTAAAAGTCTGACCTTGTGGAAAGATACAACTGTGTGTGGACCTGGCTATCTCTGACTTTGCACATCTCACAAGACGGGCTGAGAATGGGCTCTGCGTCCTGGTAAAGGGCCACACCCCTAAACCCCACTGATCACCTGTCTATATTCTCGGTCCATGTAGAGTCTGGGCACTCCTGGGTAAATCTATTCAGTGTTTCTCAATATAATGCTCATTACAAAGTCCTTAAGAAATCTTACCTCCTCTCCTAATGGGCCATGACAAGCAACCGATTGAAGCAACCCTCGTGTGACCATGTGTGCAGTCCGCATCTGAAGGGAGGACAGCCTCTGCTTTAGATGTGGATCGCTCAGGTCACTGTAGCTCCACATTGCTCAAGTGGCCACTCTCCACGGCTGCAGTGGCACTCGCCAGAGGGTGTGGGAGATGAGTAGGTATGTTCTGGCAGGCCCAGGACTCCACTGGCATTTAAAGCCCAGAGGTCAAGGATGCTAAATTGTCTCCAGTGCAGTCAGTCAGTTCCATGGAATGAGGACTTGCCACTCCCAAAGCATCATTCCCCTCCCTTTGGATCTCTCCCTATCTCCACCTTATTACACTCTGGCTGCTTCAGTTATGAAGCCTGGGCTCTGAGCATCCACCAGGCATCGGCCACATAACCAGTCTCCATCTAGTCCAGCCCTCATTCCATTCATGGACTTGCTGGAAGGATCAGGTTTCCTCCAGACAGCCAGAAAATGATCTGCTTCTCCCAAGTCCAGGCTGCTGTTTCAAAAGCTCTTGGGTTCTTTAATTTCCCAGCCCTCTCCCATGCCCCAAAGCCAGGCAGGTGGTATTTTCCTGGACACAGGTGAACGGTACCCGAAGAGCTGTTTTTTACTTGCAAATGTGGACACTTGAATGACTTGCCTGGCTCTTTATAAATGAAATGCTTGCTAAGTTTTCACAGGAGATCCATAATCAAAGCAGATATCATCCTTTCCGTGGGCTGTGGTTTCCTTCACACACGCCAAGTTCGACTGGAGTTAGGAAATATCAAAGAGCTGTATTTATGAGTCCTTTGGCAATGGATAAAGATCATCCTATATATAAATAAGACTTGGAATGAGGGAAAGTGCAATGGAAGTGCTGTGACTAATACACTGGTCAGTTTATAAAACCTCATAAATGCTCACAAGCCTATGAAAAGAAAAATGGAAAGATTTTCAAGAAGAAAAACTAGAAATTCAACAGTACTATGCCCTTACAAAGAACCAGTTATGCCACTGAAGATTTTACAGATTCATTTGCCACAAAAAGATGCTGCATGCCCTATCCTAAAGATCTCAGAGATCATGGCGGATTTCTACAGATGTGTCGGTTTAACATGACTTGCACACTTCACTGCTGTGCAGGAGGCTTTTACTGTGTGAACTCTGAGTCAAATCCCTCTTCTGAAAGGTCAGACCATGCACACCCAGGCCCCCCATTCAAAACCAGCACTGTCAGGACCAGCAGTGCCCGTTGAGGAGAGAGCTGACATCAGTATGCTCCATGATGAATGAAAAGTCTGGCGAGTTTTAAGCCCAGCTGCAAAACCTTAATTGCTTGAAATCAAGAATGCGACTTTCTCCCTTTAAAAGTCACCGCCTGTTCTCACTCATAGGTGGATGTTGAACAATGAGAACACGTGGACTCAGGGAGAAGAGCATCACACACTGGGGGAGATGAGTGGGTAGGGGAGAGACCGCGGGGGGTGGGGAGGGAGGGGAGGCTGGGGAGGGATAATATGGGGAGAAATGCCATATATATAGTATGCACCTAAAGTTAAATAAATAAATTTAAAAAAAATAAAAAAATTTTAAAAAGTCTCGGTTACTAGGACTTCATCCTAATGATCTAAATGTTTTTAACTTCCTATTTTGAAATGATTTCAAATTTGCAAAAGTTTCCAAAAATAGCACAAAGAACTGTCGTCTGCTGTTTACTCAGGTGGGTCAATTTTTGATATTTTGCCATATTTACTTTATTAATATCTCCTTATTTTGTTAATCTATAAATTACTGATATAATATTAACCAATTATTTGTTTTAGATTTTTTTTAATCAAATGGGTTAAAATCCTTTAATCTCCTTATTGTGATGCTCAAATTGTCTCCTGTGTGATCAGTAAAAAGTCTTTCCTCCTGGTTTCTCTGTGCTTTGACATGTTCCCAACACTTTTTGATCAAAGCCTTATATTCTTGCACAAAAATGCACTGTAGGCTTATTTTCCTGACTCATCCTAGGAATTAGTCACGTATTATTTTAGTGGGAAGCAGTATTTAGAAACCAAGATCTATGCACCAGTGGGCTCATCACTAATGGTGTCATTAATTTCCGGTCTCTAAGCAAACAAAATAAGAAACATGCATATCTGCCTGTCTGACTTTCTACTTATATTTATGTCTGTGTCCTGTAAAACCAAGATTTCCTGCTTATAACTCTGACTCCCAGCCAGTATAATGGGATTCTTCCCAGCCTTGCTACATTTCATATTTGTCTTTCCCTTTGCCAGCAGTGAGAAACCTAGCACCCAACGTCATCATGGTATTTACCATGTTGCAATACAGAAAGCATTTTGAGACTTGCTAATCTATTCCAATGTGAAAAACAACCTGCTGAGAAATGCTGCTTCCACCCAGCAACCTGCTGCCTTGAATAACTAGAAAATGAAATAAGATACATGAAACAACCATTTCCAACCTTAAACAATAGTCAGTACAGGAACAAAATAATACCTGGAAGACCAGAAACAAACTAGGCTAGCCATACAATTACACAGCTTACTGCTTGGAAGAAATTTCCAGGCCACAGCACAGAAAAAGGAATATCAAATAGAGCCTAGCAATTTTGCTGATCTGAGTAGACAGACACTGTAGCTTTGAGAGGCCAAGGCAGCCAGAATTTGCAGACTCCAGAGATAAGGGAGCTGCAGGGAGATTTCCAGAGATCTACCAGGAGTCCTCTCAAATCTTTGCCTCAATATTAATCTGTGACTGTGTGTGGCTAAATCGCCACAGGGCTGGGAAAGGAACTGCTAGAAAACAGAGTATAGAAGATTCCTAGAGTTCACACAGGTAGAGTAAATTTTATACCACCACCAGCAAAATTGAATTCAGGGGTGTTGGGCAGGTACCATGGAAAGATGCTGCTTTGGAAGTTAGAGTAAGCTAGCCCTGGAGGACAGACTGCTGTGGATCTTTTGCCAAAAAAAAAAAAAAAAAAAAAGCTGACAAGTAGACTTCAAAAGAATAAGCTGATTGTAAGCAATCGCACGGAGTGCTAGACCAAGGTTCTACACTCCCTGAAGCAATACAGCACCCAGTAGCGTTAACGTTTATAATGCCGGGCATCCAACAAAGTACCATCTATACAAATAAGCATAATAATAAAGCCCAAAACCAGGAGATAACTCAGTTGATGAAAACATACCCAGTAATGACAGAGATTATGGAATTGTCAGATAAAAGCATTAAGACGGAGCACTCACACAGACATTTGTTCAAGATGTGTAGGAAAACAGGAGCATGACGGCAAGAAAAATGTAATATAGAGAAAATAAAATTGAGCTTCTGGAGAAAAAAATACAGTATGTGAAATAAAATGTTAGCAGATTACACTGCGAACACACACACATACACAGATTAGTGAACTTGAAGCCATAACAATAAAACCTAAACAAAATGAAGCACACAGGACAGATGGAAAAAATGAACAGAGAGTCAGGACTTGTGAGAAAATATCAAATGGTCCAAAACAAATGTAATCGTCCTAAACACAGAGAACAGAGAAGGGGGTATAGAAAAATTACTTGAAGAATGTTAAAACTTTTTGAAATTTGTTAAAAACTATCAACTAATAGATTCAAGATCAACAAACTTCCAGCAGAAGAAATATAAAGGAAACCACACTGGGTCACATATTAATCAAATTTCTGCAAAAAGGAAACTTAGAAGCAGTTTACATAAGAGGAACACAGAAACATATTACATAATTATT
The DNA here is from genome assembly GCA_963573385.1 of Cacajao melanocephalus. Classification (NCBI taxonomy): domain Eukaryota; kingdom Metazoa; phylum Chordata; class Mammalia; order Primates; family Pitheciidae; genus Cacajao; species Cacajao melanocephalus. The sequence goes on along the minus strand of CAUYLG010016712.1, from coordinate 5,112 downwards.
TAGGAGTCATTGTCTTAATCCTTTTGTGTTGCTACAAAGGGATGCCTGAGCTTCTATAATTTATAAAGAGAAGAGGTTGATTTGGCTGATGTTTCTGCAGACTGTATGAGAAGCATGGTGCCAGCATCTGCTTCTGGTGAGGCCTCAGGGAGTTTCCACTCATGCTGGAAGGTAAAGAGGAGCAGGCATCACATGATGAGAAGAAAAAAGAGAGGAAAGAGAAAGGTGCTAGGCTCTTTTTAACAAATCAGATCTCAAGGTGACCAGTAGATTGGGAACTTTTTTACCATGAGGATAGCACTGAGCCATTCATGAGGTGTCTGCTCCCATGACCCAAACACCTTCCGCTAGGTTCTTCCTCCAACACTGGGGATCAAAGTTCAACGTAAGTTGAACTTTTGGTGGGGAGAAATATAATTCAACATAACTTTTTGTGGGGAGAAATTTCCAAACTGCATCAGTCATAAAGATAAGAATGGTAGCATATTTTGCATCAGAAAAAAAAAATGCAAGCAAGAAGAAAATGGAATGACGTCTTCAAAATACTAAAAGGAAAGTACTCTCAAGTGAGAATTTTATAGCCAATAAATATATGTTTCAAAAAAGAAGGTGGCCTTTTTCTTTTGAGTATGAGGGACTAAAGCTCTAGCAGGTAACGTCCTCCTTCAGGAAACAACTATAAACCCAGAACACAATAGAAAGAAATTTCTACTCAAATGTACAGGAAAGTGAGAAGAAGCAGTAAGCTTTCCTAAAAGTAGCAGAGGAGGACTCCTTACTTAAGGGGTGGAGACGTGGGTTAGGAATCTATGAGGCTTAGCCTGTGCTAAATGCAGTCTGCCCAGCATGCACAGTGGCAGCACAGTCTCACATGAAAAACCCATAGCCTTTCTGCCTAGGAAACCGGAAAGTCAATCTGAGACACTGCAGACACTACAGAGAGCAGAGAAATTGTTGAAGAGGCAGAGAAGGGAGACTCCACTCTGTCTACCCACCTCATGATTGACCTGTGTATCAGTCTGTTCTTCCATTGTTATACAGAACTACCTGAGACTGGATAATTCACATAGAACAGAGGTTTAATTAGCTCACAGTTCTGCAGGCTGTGCAGGAAGCATGGAAGTGAGTCCTCAGGAAACTTACAATCATGGCGGAAGGTGAAGGGGAAGAGGGCGTGTCTTCATGTGGCTGGAACAGGAGGAAGAGAGAGAAGGGAGAGGCGCTGTGCACTTGGAAACAACCAGATCTTGTGAGAATTCACGTACGGAGAACTCACTGCCATGAGAACGGCAAGGGGGAAATCCATCCCCTTGATCCAGTTGCCTCCCACCAGGCCCCTCCTCCAACATTGGGATTATCGTTTGAAATGAGATTTGGGCAGGGACACAAATCCAAACCATATCAACCTTAAACACACATGTGCAGAGTAGACTCGTGCAGCTCAGCTAAAAGCAAAGTATCTGAAGGAAGCTGTCCCAAGATAGAGAGTTTAAAGTTCAAACCCAGCCAAGAAAAGATTATATAACTATAATAACCCTTTATTATAAAATTATAACCTTTTAAAGAAGTTATTATAATTATCCTAAATAAAGGAAAACAAGACATATTTTAATTTTGCCTGCATTTTATTTCTTCTCTAATGCTCTGTCTTTATGTAGATCTGTGTTTCTCTGGCCTGTATTATTTTCCTACTCTCCCACAAAGTAGGTCTACTGTCAAAAGTTCCCTGAATTTTTGTTTGCCTGAGAAAGTCTTTATTTCTCCTTCAAGTGTGAAAAAATAATTTCACTGGTCACAGAATTCTGTGTTGATTTTTTTTTTCAGCATTTTGAACATTTCATTCCACACTATCCTTGTTTGCATGGTTTCTAAAGAGAAGTCTGATACATTCTTATCCTCGTTCTGCTAAAGTGAGATTTTTTTTCCCCTCTGATGTCTCTCAAGATTTTTTCTTAATCTTTGTTTATTTGAAGTTTGAATACGATATACTAAGATATACATCTTTTGGCATTTATTTTGGTTGGTGTTTCTGAGTTTCTTGTATCTGTAGATTGACATCTGTTGATAAATTATCAGTCATTATTACTTAAGATATTTCTTTTGTTCTTTTCTCTCTTCTCCTTCTAGTATTCTTAGTATACAAATGTTATACATTTTGTAATTGTCTTACAGTTATTACATATTCTCTCTCATCTTTTTCCTTCTTTTTTTTTTTTGGCATTTCAGTTTTGGAAATTTCCATTGATACATCTTCAAATTCACTGATTGTTTCCTTAGCCATGTCCAGTCTGCTGATGAGCCATCAAAGGCATCTTCATGTCTGTTACAGTGTTTTCTATTTCCAGCATTGCCCTTGGATTCCTCCTTAGAGTTTCTGTCTCTCTGCTTACGTTATCCATCTGTCACTCATCTGTTCCTGCATGCTGTGCACTCTTCCTGTAAGGGAGATCGGCCCGCAGTGGGAGTCTTTGTTTGTATCTGGCTGACAGTGAGGCTGTGGTTATGTTTGCTGTAGCAGTAGCTGTCAGAGGCTGTTGTTTCCTCCAGTGGCCTTGTTATTGTCTCTGCTGTTGTCTTTGGGCTTCCCTGGAAACTCCTTCAATAGGGCCTGGGTATTGCAGTTGTTTTAACTGTAGTCCCATCATTACAGTCACCCCGTACATTCTGTAGTCCTGTGATTAGATCTCAGTCCTTTAGTGAGCCTCCAGAATATTTCTCCTCCCAATTCAGTTAGGATTAGGCTCTGGGGAACCCCATTCAGGCTATGGTGAAATTGCTTCCCTTGTGGGTGGGCCTTGCTAGGGGAGCAAGGGCTCTGTGCATAGTTCATGGATCCTTCCCTTTCTCCTGTGGGAAGCAGTAGGGGATTTTTCTCTGTCCTTCACAGTGAGAATTGAATAGGGTTCCTGAGGTAAGACATACACAACTGTGCCCTTTCCTCAAAATACCTGCCCCTACCAATGCTTTTATCTCTCCACATAGTCATATTTCCAATTAAAGATCTACAGAGAACTAGAAAGTCTAAGTAAAGAGACTTACAATAAACATGAAAATTCCAGTACTAAAAAATTAAATTTTTAAGAGAAAATATTCATGAGATGGGTGTGAAGCCAAATGAATATGACAGATAAAAGAGTAATTGAATTTTACGATATTAAGAGAATTATCAAAGAAAAAAGCAAAGAAAACATTTTTTCTTTTTTTTAAGTATTTTAGATAAGGCCTGAGTCGTTTGATAGATTATATCAGCAGGTTCAAATACATGTAATTGGATTGCCATAAGCAGAGAAAAGAAACATTTGAAGATACAGTGTTCAAAAATATTCCATACCCAATATAAAACAGGAAGATGCTAAGTGTCCATCAGGAAAGAAAGCCGCAGAGATGCCCATGCACATCTTATCAAGCTGTTGAAAGGCAAATATAACAGGCAAATCTTGAAAGTAGCAAGAGAAAAATGATGCCTTACTCACAGCACAACTGTGATGCAATTAAGGCTTGGTGCCTTGTCAGAAACCACTTAGGGACAGAAGAAAACAGAACATCTATAAAGTGCTGAAAGCAAATAAATAAATTAACAAACAAACTCTAGTGTTCTAGGTATAAACAGTATTTAGAATTCTGTATTACTAAAATCATTCTTTAAGTATTAAAATAAAACCATTTTTGATAAAGGAAAATTTAAAGAATTTGCTGTCAGGAGTCTTTGCTGTAAGAAATGCTGACACAACTTATTCAGTGTGAAGGGAACTGTCTCTAGATAGAAAACCGGATACTCCAAAAGAATGAAGAACATTGAAAAATGGTAAGTATCCTACGTGCATTTCGAAACCCAGAGCATTGTATACACAAATAGTGAACTTTGCTGTATGCAAATTTAAAAAAGCTAACCTGGATATTGATCCCAGGGTGGGATACAGACTGTGGTAAATATATCTAACGTTATTGCAACGGGACAAAGCAGGTCTGGATGCCCGCTACATGCTGAAACCAAGTAACAAGAGCGAGGTCTGGTGGAAAGAAAGCACATTTATGAACCAAAATTAGCAGAGAAGTAGCTGGATTCCCATCCAAAGTAACTGCTTTGATTTTTAGGGGGAAGGCAGGGGTTTTTAAAAAGGAAAAACTTGATAAGGAAGGCACGAGGAGTTGGGCTGAGTACAATGTGGTGTGCCTTGTTGCGGTGACTGTCTTGGGTCCCCGTCCACCAGGCGTGTAGGCTGGCGTCATCTCTGCAGTGGCCGGGCTGTTCCTCACCTGCCTTGAAGTCATCTCTGAAACTTGCAGCTCCAAGCTTGGTCTGTCCCAATATTAGACCCTGGAACTTCTAAGAAGACATATAATTAGATACTAACACACAGATAGATGTGAAGGGAGTATATATGGTGGGAAAAGGAGGGTGTGCTCTCAATTTTAAGGCTAAGAAAATAGGCCTCTGAAGTTTGCCTCAAGGTTATAACTTGAAATGCTAGAGAAAGGAACAAAAATGTTTAAAAATGCGTTTTGAAGTAAAGCTGCTTGGTTGCATTATCACAAGTGTGCGACACGTCCACACTGAGCGTGGTGAGGAAAAAGTAATCTCCCTAATTTGGAAGAGCGTGTTTCCACTGGATACTAGAAGGCTAAAGACAAAAACGAAAAACAACACAACAGCAGAAACACACAACGCCCAGAGCTGCACATAGGCACTGTTGGTAAGCTTGCTTCTCACATGGGCAGCAGTTCTGAAGCAGCCCATGTGCATACTAGGGTTGAATAAATGAGTAAAGGAGAGAGATCCAAGATGGCTGATTAACAACAGCTCAGGATTGTAGCTCCCAGTGAAAGCGCAGAGAGGGAGTGGACGCCGCACTTTCAGACGAATTTTTGTTGCCCACAGACTGGGAGATTCCCGGCGGAGGAGCCACACGGGTCGCCAGTATGACTTTTTTGGCCGGGGCGGCTATTTTGCCGGCGCCCCGGCACGGCGCTTCTCGGCGCGGAGTATACGGGACGACTCCGGCTCAGCTGGTCCCGTCCCCACAAGGAGAACAGCAATTGGAAGCGCTGAGGACTGAGAGTTTCACAGTAAGCACAGCTGAACGGGGAAGGTCCAGCTGTGCGGGGAAGGGG
>CAUYLG010016711.1:0-72128 GCA_963573385.1 Cacajao melanocephalus | reverse complement strand
TGTGTGTGTGTGTGTGTGTATTCCGAGACAGAGTTTTGCTCTTATTGCCAGGCTGTAGTGTAATGGCACGACCTCAGCTCACTGCAACCTCTGCCTTCTGGGTTCAAGTGATTCTCCTGCCTCAACCTTCCTGAGTAACTGGGATTACAGGTATGTACCACCATGCCTAGCTAATTTTATATTTTCAGTAGAGATAGGGTTTCTCCGTGTTGGTCAGGCTGGTCTCAAACTCCTGACCTCTGGTGATCCAGCCTGCCTCAGCCTCCCAAAGTACTGGAATTACAGGCGCAACCCACCACTCCCGGCAGAAAATAATATATTTTTTGGCCAGTTATTTCTGTCAAATCACCACTCATGCTCTCATTTCTAGAATAACTCTTCTCTTAAAATTTCCCCTGGTTGAGGCTTCTAGAAGGCTTATACCAGACACTGATATGTGGCTCCAAAGACTTAGGGCTGCTGACAAATGGTAGCTCTTTAAAAAAAAAACTAGATCTGTGTTCCCCATCCTTGTTCTCCAGGCTCTGTACCTGAGTAAATGACCCTGCAGTTCTCATTCCCTGTGATAGCACTTTTTAGGTAAAGTTCTTATTCGTGGAAGGAGAAAGGGACTGATCAGTTAAAACAAGTTTGTTTTTTCTAAGAAAAAGTGATGTGAAGAAAATGACAGAATCATTAATATCTGGCTGGTTTTAGTAGAATACCCATTAATCAACAGCCATTTATTGAGAATCTATGAGATCTTCAAGCTTTGTGTGAGGGGAAAGAAAATTGGCTCTGACCTCTTGAAGCCCACTCCGTGGTGAAAAGTCTTATCATAATTTGAAAAAAAATAAAAAAGAAGTTAGGCTTCTGCCAAAAGCCAGTAAGAATAACATAACATGATTGTGAACAAATTGAACTACAGTTTTTATTTTTTGAAATAATGCCCTTCGGCCTTGTTTTCATCTTTATTTTAACTTAAGGGTAGTGTGAACGTAAAAACATTGAACGCCGATCAGCTCTTTCAGGCATTGTTCTAGGAGTGCCCTCAAAAGAATTAAGCATACTTCATCACAACCTAATAGAGATATGGATATTTGTACAAATGTTAATTGCACAACTTGGCAAGTGCCTTAATAAGATAGGTACCCAATGCTTAGAGCAGGGAAGAGGTGGAAATTACCACATCTGCCCTGTGAGACCTCTTCAAAGGGTAAAGACCTTGACATCTATCCCCTGTATCAGCCAACTCCTCCTTCAGCTTGGTCTGGACTTTGAGGTCAGCAAATGTCAGCTGAGAATAGCAACATGAGTGGCGCTGGGGCTCCTGCAGATCAGTCTTGAGAAGCAGCTTCTGCAAGCATTGCTGAAATCTGTAGGATTTGCTGAAGACTTTTGGGAAACTAATATGTACCTGGCACTTCTCTGCACTATGTCTTGGCTTCTCTTGGCTATGGTACGGTTCTTGATGAAATCCTTTTTCCTTCTCCGGTGAGGATGAGATCACCTTCTTATGGGATGGCCCCACTGGTTTGTGGCCTCTTAGTATGATGGGTCATGATTAGCCCAAGAGAAACGCAGGCTGTCGTGTTGTGTGTGAGAAAACCCACTCTGAAGAATTTCACTGCTTTAATGAGAAAATGCCCGAAATAGACCCCGGCAGTCTTTTCCTATTTCTTTCAGCCACCTTTCCCCTAATTAATTAATAGTGTGGTCAGGTCTCAGTTCTGAATGCTATTGTGTGTTATGAAACCACTCAGGGTTTTATTTTTCCCCAGGAAGGGTGTTTTAAGAATATTTTACCATCTTTATCTTCATGTAGGTGTGCATATAAACCATTCTATGTAAAATTAATCTTTTCTTTTTTGCTATTTTTATTTTAAACTTTTGGAGAAAGAGGTGTGTGTTGTATTGCATATGTAAGTGTAGTCTTAAATTTTTCCTCTTCTTTGAAGTTAGGGAACAAAGTTTCTTTCATCCCCAAATGGAAGATAGTATTGTGTCATAATTATTTAAAGAAGAGAAAAGTTTTGCCAAAATTTAATAATTTTGACATCAAGCACTAGTTTCCATGACAAGGACCATGTCTTAAAGCATAACTCATATATAAGATTATATATTCATAAGTTTTTGCTTAATCACTTAATGTTTTTATTTTAAGTTTTTCACAGTAAATTTCTAACACAAGAATCTGTTTTACACATCTCATCATTCAGATACCTAGTTGTTTTGGGGTGGGTGGTAGACTCAGTACAGATGACCCTAAAGCTGATTATCCTCCAAGCCCTTGCAAAACCCTTCTGGATTGTCATTCTGTTATCTCCAACCCTGATTGGCCTGTAATTGTGTCCCAATGGCAAGACCAAAACCCAAAAAGTCAGCATCGTGATTTTGCAGCAGCTGTTGCTGCAGAAGGTAAATGCCGTGCAGTTATTGATGAGCTTGCTAATTTGTTTAGTAGACAGAATTTAGAATGGGGAACAGGATTTGTCTGCTAGCTGTCATCATCCATCAGCCCCAGGCTGCCCCAGGCAGTGGGTTTGTTTTTTGCCAGCTTCTAATTTTGCTGTATTTTTTCTTAGCTTCCATCTACTTTATTCATTTATTATAATTGGGAGAGTGGTGGTTGAGATAGAAAAGGAAAAAATACGTATGCTCCACACACTCAAGATTGAAGCCTCTCATATGCTGCTGTTCTTTGATAACAGGGGGTTTGGACTGGACTGTTGGTCTATTGATTGATGTAGTTAGTCCGTGAAGACTCTAGGCTCTCACGTGGGGGCCCTAAAGCCCAGTGTGATGGGAAGACTTGCCAAATCTGTCCCCAGTCCTACATGTTTCTCCCTGTTTCCACAGGGAGAAATGTATTATGATTTATAGTCTTAGATTTGTTCCTTTGGGGTACTCATTCAATTCATTTAAAATTATTTTTTGAGTGTCCACTGTGTGTCCATTATTAATATAAATGCCAGTAATATACTAATGAACGAAACAAAAAAAGTCCCTGCTCTAAGAGTTTGGGTTCTAGGGTAGAGATAGAAATAAGCAAATAAATATATAATAGGTTAAGATAGCAGTTGATCAGATGATAAGCAGGGCAAGGGTAGGGTTGGGAGTCCTGATTTAGAGAATGAGATCAGTGAAAGTTATTTGAGATGATGTCTGGGACCTGAACGATGAGAAACAAGTCATGTGAAGATCTGTCAGGAGACTCTAGGGAGAGAAAAGGCAAAGACAAAGACCCAGAAGAGACACAACTTCTTAACTTCCAGGAACAGCAAGAAAGCTACAGTAGTTAAAAGAGCTGCTGCTGGTGGGGGCATTAGGGAGAGGAAAGTGGAGAGGAAGGCATAGTGAGATCACTTGGATTTTAATCTTAAGTGTGATTGGAAGCCAGCTGTAAGTCAGGGAGTGACTTGGTCAGATGAACGTTTTGCAAAGCTTACTGTGGCTATGTGGGGAGAGCAGACAGCCTAGGGGACAAGAGTCGAATAGGGAGATGCAAGGAGAGACAATTGTAGTAGCCCAGTGAGAGGGAATTTTGGCTTGCACTAGAGGGACAGCAGTGGACTTGTGAGAAGTTAAGATGTGAAAGTGATCTATTCTCATTTTGAATAGATCTAGCTGAATGCAAGAGGTGAGGAAAGGAGAACTTTCAAGGTCGGTAGTTAGTCACTTTGATTTTGGGTATTGAAAGTGAGAGTACCCATAATTAACTCATACTCATTGGGAGAGGAAAGAGGAGGGGGTGGAGTGCTTACTAACTTGCTTCTGAAGACCTATTGTTGGTGACATTTGAAATAATGTATAGAAGAAAAGAAGCTCAGGAGACTCAAGATGAGTAAATGTTACCCCGAATTTAAAATGAAGGAAACATTTAGATTTTCAATATATTACCTTTTAAGAAATCAGTGAAATCCTAGATGATGATTATGCAGATCATTTCTGATCACATAGAGAGCAGTGTTCACCAGAAGCCAGTATGGATTCTCAAAGATCTAATAATGTAAAATTAATTTGCTCCTTTTAATAAGATCACCCTGTTATTCAATATTATGATTTGTAAAAGGTAGATTCCTAATAGATAAAATTTGATTTATTTGACCTATGGTAATATGGATTAATAGCTGAAGAACTGTACCTAAAGGAACTGGATTAGTATATCTCTATCAGCTAAAGAGGTATCTGTAGTTGGGTGCCACCCTTTTTATTTATTGGATTATCCTTTTATTTTTATTAAGAATTTCTATGAAGGAAGTTAAGGAAAGTAAAAGTTTGATTGCCTTTCTCTGTAAAGCATGTACCTGTACATGCACTTTAACCCATTTTATCTCATTTGGTGTTCAGGACGTTTGGGGTAGGATCTGTGTTGGTCAAAACATAGTAAGAGAAAATCTAACAGTGTTGAGTAATTCTACTTTTAAAAAAAACCAAGTAACTCCTTTTAAAAGTACATAAAGGACGTGAACAAACACTTTTCAAAAGAAGACACACAAGCAGCTGACAAACATGAAAAATGTTGAACATCACTAATCATCAGAGAAATGCAAATTAAAACCACAGTGAGATACCATTTCATACCAGTCAGAATGGCTATTATTAAAAAGTCAGAAAACAACAGATGTTGGTGAGGATGGGAAGAAAAGAGAACACTTATATGGTGCTGGTGGGAATGTAAATTAGTGCAATCCTATGGAAAATAGTATAGTTCTCAAAGAACTAAAAATAGAATTACCATTTAACCTAGCAGTCCCACTACTAGATGTCTGTCCAAAGGAAAAGAAAGAAATATATCAAAAGCATACCTGCATTCATATGTTTATCACGGCACTATTCACAATAGCAAAGATACAGAATCAGCCTAAGTATCCATTAATGGATGACCAAATTACGAAAATGTGGTTTATACATACACACATATATACACATGCCATAGAATACTACTCAGCCATAAAAAGGAATGAAATCATCTTTTACAGCAACACAAATGAACTAGAGGCCATTATCTTAATGAAAATAACTCAAACAGAAAGTTAGATACCACATATTCTCATTTATAAGTGGAAGGTAAATAATGTGTATACGAGGACATAGTGGAATAATAGACATTGGAAACTTGGGTTGAGGGGTGGTGAGGAATGTGAAATTTCTTAATGGGAACAGTGTATACTATTTGGGCAATGGATACACTAAAATCCCAGACTTCTTCACGGTGCAGTATATCCATGTAACAAAACTGCATGTGTATCCCCAAAATCTGTGAAAAAATTATACATGTAATCTAAAAATCAGTTGGTCAGTTACAGGCTTAATTTTCAACTGTCAAAATAGTCTAGTTGATTTTATGTTCAATATAAGTCAACAGTAAGGCATAGCTGCTCAAGCAAGAGGTGGTGTCACCTTTAACATCATTAATAGAAGATAATGTTCATAACCAGTGAGATAATCACACAGTGAAGCGTATTCTGGTCAGTTCACATATGTTACATGTGCATAAAATAATTGGAAGGACCTTGACAATTTAATGTCTAAAACTGGTGAATTTGAGGGTAAATAATCTAGAAACTGAGAGTTCATATAAAGAGTTGTGTAGCATGAAAAAGAAACTTGGGGAGGATTTCAAAACAGTCTTCAAAAAATGATGACCTTTGAGTCAGTCAGAGTCAGGCAAGAAAGGTCTTAAAGAAAATGATTTGAGGAGAATTTAATAAAGGAAGTAGTTATAAGAATATAGACAGGGCTTAAAAACCAAGTGGTATCTTAGTAAGATAACACTTCACACTAAGATAGCTACAATAAAAAAAGAAAATGACAAGTCTTGGTGATGATACCAAGATATTAGAACCTGCATACATCACCAGTGGGAATGTAAAATGGGCAGCTGTTTGGAAAACAGCTGGACAGCTCCTTAAAAGGTTAAACTTCATGAATTACCATATGATCTAGCAAGTCCATTTCTAGGTATCCACTCAAGGCAAATGAAAACATGCGTCCACACAAAAACTTATATACAGTGTTCATAGCAGAATTATTCACGATAGCCAAAACATTGAAACAACCAAATATCCATCAACTGATGGATAAATAAAATGTGGTATAGCTATGCAATGGAATATTGCTGGGCAATGAAACTAAATGATGTCAGGAAGAATAGCTAATGGATGCTGGGTTAATACCTAGGTGATGGGTTGATCTGTGCAGCAAATCACCGTGACATATGTTTACCTAACAAACCTGCATATCCTGCACATGTACTCTGGAACTTAAAAGCTGATGAAAAAAAAAATACACATAGCATAAAATGTATTATCTTAAGAAAAGAAATGATGTATTGATACATGCTACAATGGAGATGAACCTTGAAAACTTTATGCTAAATGGAAGAAGCCAGTGACAACAGAACACATAATGTATGATTCCATCTATATGAAATGGACATTCAGGCAACCAAACGTATAGAGACGGAAAGTACATTCATGGCTACCTGGGGATGAGAGGTTGGCAAAAAATTGAGAGTGACCACTGATGGGGCATGGAGTTTCTTTTTGTGGTGATGAAAATGTTCTAAAATTGGTGATGATTGAACAACTTTGTGAATATATTAAAAGTCATTGAATTGTATACTTTGAATGGGTGAATTATATAAATATCTCAAAAAATTGTTTTAAAGAAAACAAACCCAGGAGAATGAGGATTGGTACAGTACTCTGGGCATAATGATAGACGCTGTTGTCAGCACCTCTGGGCCTGAAGGAACCAGAAGAAGGGCACCGTATGGAGAGGCCCACCTGAATGGAGAGGCATTGCGTTGCTCTGACAGCCACCTTCACGGCAGGACTGGAGGAATGCATGGCCTGACCTCCCTCTCGTGTCCGGTCTCCTCTGATGCCTCCCATTTTTAAAACCCAACCAGAAGCCTGGAACAGGGAAGTCTCTTGATGTGATCCATGGCAGTCAGCATCCTAGGGCACTGAGCTGGGCAAAGGGTGGAGCTTGCAACTGGTTGTGAAGATAAGTAACTTTGTGTCATTCCAAAACTGAGACCAGCAGAGGAAGGTTACAATTGGATGTGTTACCTCCAAATGAAGTAAATTTTGATCTCTGGAAAGAGGGTCCGACAAAATCTGAGATGGTGATGGCAAAGAGATTCCAGTTTTAAGTGAAGGATTGAATTACTTCTGAAGTTCCCTCCCAAACTCCGTTTCTGCCTCTAACTACTGGCATATTGACACAAATTGTATTATTGTTTGGCCAGCTGTGATCTTGGAAATTCAAAGTTTGAGCTTTGGCTAATAGACTGTTAAGTGGGTGCACTTTGATGAGAGTGAGAAAGCAAAGGGAATATTCTGAGCATGAGCTGTTCACTTGGGATTCAACCCCATGTGAATAAATAAATTGGACTTAACTGTGGCCAGAGACAGTCTGGGGAGAGAGATGACAGAAGAAAAAGAAAGAAGCTTGTCATTAAAGAAGATACAGGATTTGGAGAAATAAAATTTGCCTACTTAACAATTTTACTGATTATGTATATTAGCCCTACTTGCCTTTTTAGTTTAAAATGACAGTAAAAAGACCTTAATATTCCCTGTAAGAAAATTATCATCTTTCATGAAAGATGTCAGAGAAGCTTGTGTGTCTTCTCTCCGGCATGTTTCACCAGGACTCAGTCTCCTGGAGTGATGTGAAGAGGGTGATAAAATAGAGCCCCCAGGGAACCCATATCTGAGTCTCTGCCATGCTTCACTCCTTTTGCAGAGACAGGATCTCCAGCAGGGGTGTCCAATTTTTTGGCTTCGTGGGGCCACACTGGAAAAAGAACTGTCTTGGGCCCCACATAAAATCAAACACTAACGATAGAGGATGAGCTTTAAAAAAAATTGCCAAAAAAATCTCAATGTTTTAAGAAAGTTTGCAAATGTGTGTTGGGCCACATTCAAAGCCGTACTGGGCTGAGTTGGACAAGCTTGATCTACAGGAATAGGATGAAAGTGACATATGAGGAGGATGGAAAGTTACATGAATGACCCTGTTAGTGGAGATGCTGTATCCAGCAACTTAAGGTTTGCAGGCTACTTACGTTGAAGACGTTTGAGAAGTTATTCAATGAGTTTTATGGTTTTCTAAAATTGGTGCTTCTACTTTGTGCCATGTTTTATATCTACTACATTAAATATACACCAGTATAATCATTTACATGGCCCTATGCCAAAATACAGAAAAGAAGATGCTCATTTACAAATGTGGACAATGTCCAAATCAACCACTGACATGCCCTACCAACTTAAATGGATGTAGGAGTTGGAAGAAATACTCAAGCCTGTGAAGTTTACTTTTCCATTTATCTTTTTTCTGGTCATTCAGCTATATCTCAAATTCTTGATTAAAGACTACTTGGATTTTTAGAAATTACATAATTTTCCTGCCTCAATATTTTTTACGTTGTTTTATTATTTTCTAAAGACCAATAGTTTTAGATTCCTTGTTCTTTATTTCTACAAGCGCTATTTTAATTTTAATTGTTTGTGAGTCAAATTGTTGATTTAGTGTATGGATCCTGGTGTAGGATATTGTAAAAAGCTATTGTTCTGACAGGTATTCCCCAAGTATATGACAAGCACCCAGGAGTAAAGATTTCTCAATTCTTGCCAATTTCATATATTTATGTATGTTGTTTTATTCTTCACTGTTGTTTTTCGATTTCATAATAGAAGGAAAGCAGTTTTTCTATTTGTAAGATTTTCTTCATGAAGCATCTGGCCTTAGTGCTTGAAATATTTATGAATAACATAGGATTGATAATAGTATTAAATGTACTTATATTTAATACATATAACATAATACACAGAACCTGGTATAAGGTATTATAAGAGTAAAATGTAAAGGCTAGCACCTAGTGGGGTTTAATAAAAGATAGCTATGTTGATGGTGATGATGATAGTGATGACATGATAATAATTGTAAAGTAGTAGATAATTATCAAAGTTAATTTACTATAATGATTTTTGGGAAGGTTAGGTAGAATAAGTCTTCACTTTGTCAGTATACTTGAAAACTGCAACTGTAAGTGAAACAGCGTTTATGGACCTAATTTTTTTTCTCATTAATGTTGTGATGAAATGAATTTGAACTAAACATTATTTGAGGATCTACTATATTTCGTTTAGCTTAAAAATCAGTTTCCAAAAACCTATCAAAAATGTTGAGAGGTTACTGTAGTTGGTAAAAATTTTAAAATATTTAATCTTTTGAATTTCTTACATGCCACATAAACCTTTTTTTTGTTTTTTTGAGACAGGGTCTTGCTCTGTTGCCCAGGCTGGAGTGTCATGATCACCGCTCACTGCAGCCTCTACCTCCTGGGCTTAACTGATCCGCCTGCCTCAGCCTCCTGAGTAGCTGGGACTATAGGCATGTACCACCATGCCCAGCTAATTTTTTTTGGTAGAGATGGGATTTCACTATGTTGCCTATGCCAGTCCCAAACTCCTGGGCTCAAGTGATCCTCCCACCTCAGCCTCCCAAAGAGCTGAGATTATAGGCATGAACCACCATGCCCAGCTGCCATATAAATCTTGAAGACAAAATGTGAAATTTAAAATGTGCTCAGCATGAGGTCTTAACATACCCTGAAAACCAAAAGTGTAAATTTCTTTGCCATTCTTGGAAAGGTGTGAGACACACATGTGCAGGGATAGTGATAACAATTGTTTCTCTGAATTATTTTAACTCTAGTCATATATCAATTCAGACCACCAAACCCAGGCTATTTAGTATTACAGTAGTCCTCCCTTGTTGGAGGAGGATACCTTTCAAGACCCCAGTGGATACCTGAAACCATTGATAGTACCAAACCCTATATATACAGATGCTTCTGACGTACAATGGGGTTACGTCCTGATAAACCCATTGTAAGTTGAAAATATCATTAAGTCAAAAATGTGTTTAGTAAACCTAGCTTACTAAACATCATGGCTAGCCTAACCTACCTTAAATGTACTAAGAAACTTACATTAGCCTACAGTTGGGCAAAACCATCTAAAACAAAGCTTATGTTGTAATGATGGATTAAATATCTTGCATAATTTATTGATTACTGAAAGTGAAAAACAGAATGGTTTTGCACCATTGGAAAGTCAAAAATTTGTAAGTGGAATCACTAAATTCGGGACAGTCTGTACTGTGTTTTCTCCTATATATGCATATCTTTTAATAAAGTTTAATTTAGAAATTAGACACAAGAGATTAGCAGCAGAAACAAATAATAAAATAGAACAATTTTAACAATATACCATAATTATGTAAATGTGGTATCTCTCTCTCTCAAAGTATGTTAGGTACTGGATTCACATTTCTTCTTGTGGTGATGTGAGAAGGCATATTGCCTCCCTGATGAGATGAACTGAGATAAATGCCGTTGGTATTGTGACGTAGTGTTAGGCTACTGTTGACCTGTATTCCAGAATCTGTGTAACCATCCCTTGTTTCCAGTAAATGGTTTGGTATTACTCATTTCAGGAGATCCCTTGCTGAAATCTTCATGTAAGCTCAGTGCTTTGAGAGGCAACACATTGCTGTGAGTTGGAACTCATTTCTGTTCATGTCTTCTACCCACAAAGTTAACAGCCTTTTTCATCTTAACTAGGTACCTATCATGTGCTGCAGCAATAACTTTTGATGTTTGAGGTGCAACAATAAAACTAGCATGAATTTATTTTTCTTTCTCTGCAGTTTCACAGGTAAATTAGTTCTTACTATGGATCTTAGCCCTACATATGAATTTTTTTTCTTAAGAATTTTCACCTTTTCACTTTTTAAAGGAAGCACTTTAGCCTTCTCTTTTGCACATCCAAATTGTCAGCATTGCTATGACTCTTGTGCTTTGGGGCCATTGTGAGGTACCATAAAGCAGGAGTCCCCAGTCCCTGGTATCAGTCTGTGACCTGTTAGAAACCAGGCCAAACAACAGGAGGTGAGCAGCAGGTGAGCAAGCATTACCACCTGGGCTCTGCCTGCTGTCAGAGCAGCCATGGCACTTGATTCTCACAGGAGCACAAACGCTATCGTGAACTGTGCACGCACAGGATCTAGGTTGCGCATTCCTTATGAGAATCTAAGAGTATTAGTCTGTTCTCAGGTCGCTATAGAAAAAATACCTGAGACTGGGTAATTTATAAAGAAAGGAGGTTCAATTGACTCACAGCTCTGCATGGCTGGAGAGGCCTCAGGAAACTTACAATAATGGCAGTAGAGGAAGAGGCACATCTTACATGGCAGCAGCTGAAAGAGAAGTGCGAAGCAAAGGGGGAAAAGCCCCTTATAAAACCACCAGATCTGGTGAGAACTCACTATCACAAGAACAGCATGGAGATAACCACCCCTATGATTCAATTACCTCCCACAGGTCCCCTCCCATAACACATAGGGATTACGGGAGCCATAATTCAAGATGAGATTTGGGTGGGGACACAGCCAAATCATATCACTGATGCCCGATGATCTCAGGTGGTACAGTTTCATCCTGAAACCGTTCCCCACACCCAGCACCCCCAGCCATTCCGTGGAAAAACTGTCTTCTAAGGAACTTGTCCCTGGTGCCAAAAAGGTTGGGGACTGCTGCCATAAGGGTTCCTTGAACAGAAGCACAGTGATACCATGATGGTGGATCTAATAACCAAGCCAGCTACTAAGTGACTAACAGGCAGGTGGCATAAACAGTGGTGATTTGCCAGACAAAGGTTAAGAGTCACGTCCTGGGCAGGACAGAGTGGGATGGCAGGGAGACTTCCTCATGCTACTCAGAATGTTGCACCATTGAAAACTTATGAATTGTTTATTTCTGGAACTTTCCATTGAACATTTTTGGACTGTGGTTGACTGTAGGTAGTTGAAACCACAGAAAGCAAAATCATGGGTAAGGGAGGACCAAATGTAACTCTATATGTGGACAGTTAATGTAGTTGCCTATGATTTATCTATATACAGTTAGCTTTAAGGAATTGTCTCTATTAAAAACAAATAGTTACATAAAGATTGTTGTGATTTTTAAAGCCCATCATCAAAGACACTGTCAATTCTATGTCTTTTAAATAAAGACTCATGTGGGCCGGGCATGGGGGCTCACGCCTGTAATCCCAGCTCTTAGGGAGGGAGAGGTGAGAGGGTAGCTTGAACCCAGGAATTGGTGACCCATTGGGCAATGTAGGGAGACCCCATTCTCAATCAATTAATCAGTCAATAGATACGTAAATACATACTCATTCGGAACCTGCCACTTACAGTGGTCAGAACTAGAACAAATCTTATTTAGGGATGATACATATCTTTCACATTGCAACCTCTTTTCTGAACTCCAGACACACGTATCCACATAACTACCTGATAGCTCTGCTTGGCATGTGCAAAACTGATGCCCTGGTGTGTCCCTCAGACTTGCTCTCCCTGAAGGCTTCCCCTGTTCAATTAAGGATAAATCTCTTCTTCCCCATTGCTCAGAACCAAAACCTCATTATCAACAAAACTACCTTCAAAATAGTTCCAGAATCTGAGCACCTCTCACCACCTCCACTCTTTCCTGTCTGGTCAAGCCATCGTCATTTCTCATTTTGGCTGTAGGTTCCTAACTGGATGTCTCCACTGGTTCTTTTTCAGTCTTCTCACATATGGTGGCCAGGTTGAACCTTTTTTTTTTTTTAAGAGAGAGAGAGAGAGAGAGAGAGAGAGAGAGCTAACTCTCACACTGAATGAGAGAATCCAGAAAGATAGAATGCAGGAGAGGAAATCAGCTTCCACACTGAGTGGAAGGGAACAGAGAGAGATGGAGTTTAGGAGAAGACAGGCTTCCACAAAGGGAGTGTTCGTGGAAGGGGATCCAAACATGGCGTCCTCCAGGTTGACACTCTGAAGTGTAAATCAGATTAGTCAGATGTCATCCTGTACTCAGTGCCCTCCAATGGGTTCCTACCTCAGGGAGGTCCTTACAAAGACCCTGGAGGAGCAGACTAGGCCCTCGCCCCTTTTCCTCACTGACTTCCCCTTCCGCCATTTTCCTCCGTACCCACTCTGCACTACCATACTGTCCGTTGCTCTTTGTCCTCTGTGGTGGAAGGCGCCACCTCTCTCGGGGCCTTTGTTCTCCTGCAGGTGTCCTTCAGCCTGTGGTGTTCACTGCTCTGATAACTGCATGACTCATTCCAACACTTTCTTCCAGTCTTGACTCAAATGGCCACTTCTCACGGAGACCCTCTCTTCTACTACCAAATACTTGCTTTTCTCCCTCACTTTAATTTTCCTCCTTAGCACTTCCCTAACTTAATGTGTGTGTGTGTGTATATACACATGTTCACTTATCCTGTTTGTGTTTGGTCTCCCTGAGTAGAGTATTAGCTGTGTGAGGGCAAGAAACTTGGTCTGTTTTCCTTACTGCTCTGTCTCTAGAGCCTGGGATAGTTCCTCACAAATGGAGACATTCAACAGATACTTGTTGCATACATGAATGACCTCAGGCCGATTTTGGCTGGGGTTCTGTATTTATGGTCAGAGAAGTCATAAATAATGCATATTTTTTTCTTCTTGAATTCCATGTAGGCAGCTTTGGGGTTAAAGTCAAATTTTTACTAAGTTATTTTTTGCATTCATTCCTACTCTCGCTCTAGTTTTTCTCTGCTATGATAACACCTATCACATCCCTATAAATTAACCACCATCTTTGGAACTTACTTATCCAACTTGATATTTGAACGCAGAACTCTGGGGGGGTCATTGTATGAGGCTCATAAGAGACACAATCCACCTCTTTTTAAAGACTTTTCCGATTTTATGAGTAAGGCACGAGTAGCAAATAATCCATACAGAAGGGCAGTTTCTAAATATGAGAGGGCTGCTTAAGGAGGCATTCATAGAATACTAATTGAGATTTTTAGAAAAATATGCTCTCACCCCATCCACTGGCTATAAGGTAGGAATACGTGACTTGGGTATTTTGAAAATGATTTTCCATGTGATTGAATTATCCACACAACCACTCGTTAAGAACTATTGATATAACAGACTTGTGTATGTACTACGCCTTCAGACAAACACACCTTTCACTTTGTTTATCAGGGCCAGCCTAGTATTCTCACTGTATAATTGAAAGTTTGCTTCAACTGTATAAACTGAAAGAAACATTCTAAAATCTATCAGCTTTAGGGTAACAGTCTAATTGATATTAAAAATAAATACACATATTTAATGATACTTGTTTCCTCTTTGTGAAACAGAGTGTTTTTATTGTTTGGTGGTTTTGGTTTTTTGTCGGTAAGTAAAGCCACACCTTGATCTGCAGCCGTGCCTGGCGTTTTGGGCATTGGTCGTGGCCAGGCTGCCCTTTTACCATTTGCAGCTGAAGGAGCATTTATGTACTTCCGAAGATAAGGTCTTCACACTAGTGATGCATACCCTCCCTAGGCCTCACTGTTCTTGTGCATTCTGTTTGGGAGTGCCCCTCAAGTAAGGATTACCATAGTGCGAAGTCTGCAGACTTATTTTGTTGCATCCTGCCCTAGAGATGCACCCCTCTCAACCTTGGAAGTTTTATTTGTTTCAAATTTGGGTGGAGATTTTAGGGACTTCTCGTTCTGATTAGGTGACTGTTACAGAACACAGTTAGAAATACGAAGCTCTGATTTTATTTTCTTCTTTCATATGAACTATGCTGTAGATGATTTGGTATCATTGTCGCTTTGCAGTCAAATGCTTTCGTTTTCCTCAGTTTACTCACTTACGCACTCTGCCTTCCTTTAAAAAAATATATCAAGAACTCTGGGACAATTAAAAATACTTGTCCTTGACAATAAAAGCAACATGAGGTTCAGACCGGGGATGGGGTTCATCTCTGGGTTCTATGAGTTAGATGCACACTAATTTACTAGTGCTGGAACCAAATGGGTTGAAAATCCTTGTTTTCCCACCAGATGGGTTATTTTAAAATATCACAAAACTTCTGAGGTTATTTACATTACAAATGTGCTTCTTCACACACATCAAGAATTGAGTACCATGTTTTGACAGTAACTCCTTTATGAAATTATATGTTGCGCAAGTGGAGTAAAATTCAAGTCATTCTCAAGGGAGCAGGCTTATGAATCTGGATGAGGTCACACCTCTTTAAAGATGCAGTTTGATAATCCGACATCAAAACAAAGGAATTCTGTTAATCCTCTCACAAAAGTGCAAATTGCTAATCAGATCCCTGGGCTGGGCTGGCAGCCTGGTAAACAATGAGCTTGGCAGAAGAGCAACTTTGGGCGGATAGATAGCTGAGAAGCTGGGGATACCAACTTTGCCCCTATGTTAGCCCAGTTGGGTCTGTTGTTTCGAAACAATTACGTGTGTCAATGGAGGTGGTTCTTGCAGTTATTGTGTTCTTGTGCTTTTCTCCCTCCATGTTAATGATGATGCAAATCAATCTTCCTGTCTTTCATTTCACTTCACTGGTGTATAGGCTACTATGCCCCTATATTCTTTTCACTTGGATGCATGTGTCTTTTGAATTTTCATTACACATTCCTCTACAAGCCCAGAGGGTTTTCCCTCCCTCCCATAAATATTGTGGTGGTATTTGAAAAAGGAAGAATAAATCTGAGCCCATCTGAAAAAAAAAAAAAACAACACAAAAAATAATCTTCTGGAAGTTTTAATAATTAGGACTCTTTTTTTTTTTTTTTTTGAATGTGATAAAAATCCAATTTGAGACAGTTTAAGAAAAAAGCCTGGAATTTGTTGGGTAAAGGAATGCAAGGAAGGCAGATAACCAAGGACGGGAAAGGGCAGGAATGTAGCTGGGCCTCAGGAGCAGTTGGAACCCGGGAGTCACACTTTGTCAGGGCTTGATCCTTTTCTCTTG
Organism: Cacajao melanocephalus; assembly: GCA_963573385.1. Taxonomy (NCBI): domain Eukaryota; kingdom Metazoa; phylum Chordata; class Mammalia; order Primates; family Pitheciidae; genus Cacajao; species Cacajao melanocephalus. The sequence continues at coordinate 56,263 of CAUYLG010016711.1, read as the reverse complement.
TCTCTGTGTCGCTTTGAATGTCGGCTTCACTCTTTCCTGCTGCAATAGAGATTTCTCCATATGGGAGGAAATGTCACCATTGATGACAGCTCACTGCTTTATCCATTCTCCTTAAATCAAATATCTTAGGGAAGGACTCTGATTGGCTTGGATTAGATCAGGTGCCTCTTCTGGACAAATCAGCCATGTTATATAAACATTGGTCAGAGGATAGAGGGTGCATGCTATCCCTGATACTGTCTTCTGCAGAATGATTGAAATCTGTAACCAGCCTGAAACATTCTAAAACCTGATGATTGCACTCACATGTAGAATTATTTTGTTCATCTCAACACCACTCTCCTAACTTTCACTCTATTTGGCCTTTTTGGCATTTCCAACTTTCACTCAAACATGACTAAGAGTTAAATTGAAAGTGAGAAATACAACTTCTTCATTTTATAAGGGGGCTGTCATTAAGAGAGTGCAGTTTTGAATACTTTCAGCTAATTTCCTGTCTCCTAATAAGAGAGGGTGCATAAATTATTTGGGTGCAGTGTACCTTGGAGAGAAGCAATAATTAAACTTTGGATTGTGGAGCTGTATTCCAATGGGTAAGAGCAGTGTCCTTTTGCTCTAGGACAGTATGGGCTGCAGTTGGCATATTGGTTTTCACTCAGATGAATGATGCGGAACATGACAAATGTATATCTGTAAGGGGAGAAATGCGTCAAAGGTAGAGATTTGGGGCAGAGGATGGCTGGCCCGGTGGGGCCGGGTTACCCACAGCCGAAGCTTTTTGAATAAGAGCACTGTCTTTTTAAAAGCAACAGGGGGTGAGGATTGAGGGAGTGCTCACAGCGGTAAGTATAACACAGCTGTGCTCTGTTTATGCTTCGGCTACAATAAAAAAGCTATAAAATGTGAGATGTCATAGCTCCACTTTGCTTTATTTATACTATTTCCTCTGAGCTCTGTCACACTGCACATTCATCTGCTAAGTTGCAGCAAGAATGGAGATTAAAATATCACAGCTCAAAATAGGAGTCAAGCGGAAGGAGATTCATCATAGCCCTATTAAAAATATGTAAATATGGGAATGAAGTCATTTTAAAGCTATACAGTGCTCCTCCTTTATGAGTTAAGATCCCTTGAGCAAGTGGTGGCCTATGCCAAGGACAGAGCTAGGGGAACTTGCTCTCTCTTTCTTCCACAATGGAAACCCTTTTAAGATGAAAGACTGTTTGAATTGCAAATTATATATGTTTTTCTATAATCAGAACCAAGTTAATAATGGCAGGAAATCTGATGCAAAATAGAACAAAAAAAGTTTTGGGAATAAAGATTCTATATTGTGTTTGGTTAAAATTTTTAAAATTAATACATTAAATCTCATTTTTGTCCCCAGTTATTAATGAAATTTGAGAAACTTTGAAAGGTATTCTGGATAGGAAAGCTCTAAGAAGGAAACTGACATACAGAGACATAATTTGACTTTCCAGAGCCCAACTATCAGTGATAAAGCTGAAACTGGAAGCTAAGAATTCTACCTGAAACTTTGCCAGTAAAATTACTTCTTTTAGGATTTCCGCATCTCTAGTCTCAACAAAAATTTATTTACCTCTGTTGTCTACATGGTGAACTTAGGAGATTAAGGAGTAGAGTTTTTATGTGAAAAATCTGGAATATCTCATATGCTATTAACACGCCTTTTATGCTCTCCTTGCCAAGCTGTTGAGTGGCTTTTGATCTTTTGACCTGATTTTCCAAATCTTTTATTACTGTTGTGGTGTTAATAAAGGCCAGCACTCATTAGGTGCCTACTGTGTACCTGGGATGGTTCTAAGTGATGTGAGGATCGCAGCAACCATATGCAGTAGGTGTTACTGTTTCTCAGACTTTACAGATGTGGAAACCGAGGCATGAGACTGCACAGCTAGTGAGTAAGTGAGAACAGGAATTCAAACCAACCATCTAATTTCAGGGCCTGCATTCTCAACCCCTGTTGTCTTTCCAAAAATATGTATTAGGAAAACAGTGGAAGGAGCAAGGGGCTGGAAGAGGGCGTACTTGGGTTCCAGGCACAGTCCTACTACTACCCTAAGTCAATTCATTTTTCTTATCTGTAGAATGAAATGAACACATGATTGTGTCTTTTTCAATTTCAACTTTGCATCTATGCACTGATACCTCATGAAAATAAATTTTCAGTAACTTTTTTTTTCTGCATTCTTATTTAGCTTTAGTTTCAGAAATGGTTATGTTAAATATTATAATGTACAGTGAATCTAGACTTTTGTTTGTCACGCACTTTTCACTTTTTAATTGAATTCTTTTGGATGCAATGAATAGGGGGAGCAGAGCTAGCTGAAGACTTTCTAGCTGTGTGAACTTGAGCACATTTCTTAATCTCTCTGTGCCAGTTCTCTCATCTATCAAATGAATATAACAAAGGTACCTCTCCCTGCCAGTGTATGTTGGAAAGAAGCAAAAATTAAACTTTTAATTGTGGAGCCATATTCCAATGGGTAAGAGCAGTATGGTTTTGCTCTACAACAGTATGGGCTGCAGTTGGCATATTAGTTGTTCAGTCAGATGAATGATATGGAATATGACAAATCTATATCTGTAAGAGGAGAAATGCATCAAAGGTAGAAGTTTAGGGCAGAAGATGACTGAGCCAGTGGGGCTATGTCAAGATTATGCCTGTCATCTCAACACTTTGGGAGGCTAAAGTGGGAGGATCACTTCAGGCCAGGAGTTCAAGACCATCCTGGGCAACATGGTGAAACCCCATGTCTACAAAAAGATTTAAAAAATTAGCTGGGCATGATGGTGCACACCTGTAATCCTAGCTACTCAGGAGGCTGAGGTGGGAGGATCATCTGAGCCTAGGAGATGGAGGCTGCAGTGAGTCTTAATTGCACCACTACACTCCAGCCTGGGTGACAGAGTAAGACTCTGTTTAAAAAAAAAAAAAAAAAGTACCTCTCCCATAGCATTGTTCTGAGAATTAAGCTAGATAACACATGTGAATGCTTAGCACATTGCCTGCTCATAGGAACTGCTATAAAATATCTAAAGGTTTTCTGTTATGGTTATTACTGACCATCTGAGTCTCATTTACCCTCCCCATCTCTCCATGCTACCAGTTCTCCTACTATGATTGGCAGATTGTTTCACTTTTTGGTGCCTATATTCATGAATTTGAAAGGTTAAGATGCCATCAGAAGTTACCATCTGCTTAAGATAGAAATAGTACAGCAGCATGGAACTTTCGAGGCTGTGTAGACCAGCCCTTTCATGTGATTAATGTAATACCCTGAAAGATCAAGGACTTGTCCAAGAACCCTCAAGTAACTTGTAGAGCACAGAGATAAGGTCCATGGATTCCAGTGCAACACTGCTACCTCCATAGACACCTTGCTACCTCTGTGTTAGATAAAAAATGTGAACGCTTTTAGAATTTGTAAAAGGAACAATGGTGCACATTGTAAAAATTTAAATTAGGCAAGTTTCCGTAGTATCTCAGATTTATTACAGCTTTAGATTTTAGACTGTGTATCTTTCTGGCAGACTTCTGAAGAGGATACTAGGAAATACACTTTAGGCTGGCAGGGGTGTAGAAGTGGTCATCTTTCTTATTGAATCTTAGGAAATTGAAGTGCTTGGTTCCTTTGTATGTTGAATGAAGTAACATGTAATTTTCAATAGCATGGGAAGAAGTGGACCTGGTATACTTAGAGAAGGTGAAAAGAAAAAAAGATTTTTAAATAGCTGTTAAAGTAATTTATATAGGGAAATACTGGCCGGGTGTGGTGGCTCACACCTGTAATCCCAGCACTTTGGGAGGCCAAGGTGGGTGGATCACGAGGTCAAGAGATGGAGACCATCCTGGCCAACATGGTGAAACCCCCTCTGTACTGAAAATACAAAAATTAGCTGGGTGTGGTGGCGCATGCCTGTATTCACAGCTACTCGAGAGGCTGAGGCAGCAGAATCGCTTGTACCTGGGAAGCAGAGGTTGCAGTGAGCTGAGATCATGCCACTGCACTCCAGCCTGGCGACAGAGCGAGACTCCATCTCAAAAAAAAAAAAATAAGGAAATATATGATTAAATAGTGTAATAATGTTTGAGAGAAATCTAATAGGGTCAAAAAGCATCCACTTTAATATACAAACAAAAATAGAGCTATTTCCATAATGTATTCTCACTTTTTTTTAATTTTGAGACAGAATTTTGCTCTTGTTGCCCAGGCTGGAGGGCAATGGCGTGATCTTGCCTCACTGCAACCTAAGCCTCCTGGGTTCAAGCAATTCTGCTGCCTCAGCCTCCCGAGTAGCTAGGATTACAGGTGCCCACCACCAAACCCAGCTAACTTCTTGTATTTTTAGTACAGACGGGGCTTTACCACGTTGGCCACATTGGTCTTGAACTCCTGACCTCAGGTGATCCACCTACCTCGACGTCCCAGAGTTCTGGGATTACAGGCGTGAGCCACTGGACCTGGCCTTTTTCTCACTTCTGAGTCCCCACCTTACTGGGCAGGTTGAAAGAGAATTGAAAAGTGAACACAGAATAGCTGCATCAAATCCTCTCTGTTTATTAGTTTTCTCATTTTCCCGTCCAGGCCCAGGAGCAGGATGGGGTGAAGAGTGGCCTAGGATGCAACGTGTAAAGAGACACCATTCTCAGGTGCCAACCCTGCACCCACAGGGCCCTCCCTGAGAGCAGTGGTACCTCTTTACATTGTGTATCCCCCTAGGGGCCGCACAAATCTCACCCTAGTGCAGCGTCTGCCCCTGTCCCAGCTAAAGAAACCATCTTTGGGGAAGGCTGCATCACTCTGGCTAGGGCTGGGAGTTTGGACTGTCACATTTATGCATGCTGGTCCTTAGGTGGACCTCTGTGTCCTTCCTGGCTTCCGCACCCTATTCTGATCTCTACCCTGAGGGGCTCTGTCCTTGTTGAATCAGCTGCTGATGCAATCGGCCCCACCTGGACTTTGAGCCAGTGAATCTATTGCTGACCTACCATTGCCTTTGGACTTGAGGTACCCGCCCCCACTCGCCATGCCTCTCCATCCCAAGGTTTCCTCAGTCTTCCTCTGTTTTGTGCATGCTTGTACATGTGTGTGTGTATGTGTGTGTGTGTGTGTGGTGGGGTGGAGAGGGCAGAACAGAGCATAGGACTTTTCATTTTCCCTGCACATGTGCATCAACTGCGAGGAGTAAATAACCAGCTTCAACTTAGTCAAGATGTTTTCCTTCCTTTAGCAGTGGGTATTTTATTTCTCTCTCACCAGGTTAGATGCATACAAGGCTAAAAACAGGGATTCCCAGAGAGTCCTGTGCTCTCACTACCACCCTCAACTCCTGCTATCAAGAAATGCCCATGAAAGAGGACTGTCAGCCCACAGAGGCGTAGATTCCTTTACGCAGCTGATAGACTTCTGCCCCACTGCTGTGGAGGTCAAATATTAACACCGACATGGAGAAAGCCTGAACCCCACCTCTGAGTTCTTCATCCCTCCCCTGCCTCTTTCTTTGCTCAAAATTCTCTCCTCTTCCTCCCTAGGTAGGTGAGAGCTCCCCCACTGGCTGTTTATGATCTGCGTTTTGCTTTTGTTTTGCAAAGGGACATATTTAGTTTGGAGATAGTCACTGCTTTTTACACTCAAGTTCTGTCATTCGAGTTTGTTATCTAAGATTTCCAAAGGTTAGCTCTGAAACTCAAAGCCGATTCCTGGCCCCTCTGTTCTAAATGGTGGCCAACCTCCTCTTGAAAGGATAAAAGCCATTAATCCGAGGAAAGCAAGAATAAGACCTGTACAATATGGAAATATATTTCAGAAAGTAACATATCTGTTACCAGTGACAATCACCTTAAAATAAATAATTTTAATATTCTTTTAGTTTAAGAATATATCTCTATTTATATTTAAATATATATCCATTTTGACATCTGAGTATGTATGTATATCTATACACTCATGCATATATCAAAATACAACATTCTATTTCATAAATGTAATATGATTTGCCAACTAAAAGTACTATCAATTTTAAAGCAATATATTTGTTGTGGTGATATAAATACAGCTTCAACCCAGTTCCCTGTTATACCTTGCATATGTTTAAGAAAAGCAAACTAAATTTCTTTAAATAATTCTAAATTAACCTAACACAGAATTTAGCATATTGTACACACTGAAATATTGAATGAACGAGTGAATGACTTTATCATGAAGGTCATTTAAGTTAGCCATTTTGAGCAGGGACACATGATAAGATTAGTGTTTTATTAAAAAAATATGGTAATGTTGTAGTAAATGAATAGAAAGAGAATGAGATAGGGAGCAACTGTAGTAACATATTCTAAACATACTCTAGAAAAACTGCTGGAAGAGATTCCTTTTCAGTGATCCCCACACTCCAAATACTTAGACTTTGCATTAAACATATTTTCCAAGTCGGTTTTTTTTTTTTTTTTTTTTAAACTGGGTCTCAGGTCTGTCACCCAGGTTGGAGTGCAGTGGTGTGTTCTTGGATGACTGCAGCCTCCACTTCCCAGGCTCAAGCCATCCTCCCACCTTAGCCTCCCAAGTAGCTGGGACCACAGACCTGTGCCCCCACAACCTACTATTTTTTTTTTTTCGGTAATATGGGGTTTTGCCGTGTTTTCCAGGCCGGTCTTGAACTCCTGAGCTCAGGCGACCTACTCACCTCCACCTTCCAAAGTACTGGGATTACAGGCAGGAACCACTATACCCACCCCCGAGTCTGTTTAAAGAAGCAGCAATTACTGCTTAGTTTCACCCTTTAAAAAGACCTAAGAAAAGTTGGAAGTAATTCACTGTGTATTGGAGATTATTTCCCACAGGAGGTAGGCAGTTGAGTTTTCCAAATGATTTCTCTTTTATTTATTTTTTTGACAGAGTCTCACTTTGTCACCCAAGCTAGAGTGCAGTGGCATGATCTTGGCTCACTGCAACCTCCACCTTTTGGGCTCAAGCGATTCTCCTGCCTCAGCCTCCTGAGTAGCTGGGACTATAGGTGCATGCCACCATGTCTGACTAATTTTTGTATGTTTAGTAGAGATGGGGGTTTCACCATGTTAGCCAGGCTGTTCTTGAATCTCAGATGATCTGCCTGCCTTGGCTTCCTGAAGTGCTGAGATTACAGGCATGGGCCACCGTGCCTGGCCCAAATGATCTCTTTACAATTTAGCTTAGTACCTTGCTTTATATTCCTTATTCAGAGTGGGTACAAGAATTAGGAATGGCAGTCTGGGGTCTTTATGGTTAACAAAACATAGCCCATAACTGACTCTGTTTTCAGGGTGAAAGATTAAAGAGAAGTTGATATAAGACTTGCAAAATCCTGTGATCCTTTGTAACGAATTGTCACAAATTTAGTGGCTTAAAACAATACCCATTTATTGGCTCACAGTTCCAAAGGTCAGAAATCCAACAGGGTCTGGCTGGGTTTTCTGTTCAGGGTATCATGAGGCAAAAATCAAGGTTGTCCAGGCTGAGTTCTTTTCTGTAGCCTTGAGGGAAAAAAAAAAATCAGTTTCCGAACTTATGCTTGTTTTTGGCAGAATTCAGCTCTTTGGGTTTTAAGACTGAAGTCCTTGCTGCCTTGCTGGCTGTTAGCTAGGGCTTGTCCATAGGCCCTAGAGGCTGCCTATATTCCTTGGCTTGTATACTTTCTATTCTGAAGACATCAGTGATGTGCCAATCCTCCTCCTGCTTCAGATCTGCATCTTCTCTATCTTTGACTTCTGGACTAAAATTTAAGACATATGTGATCGATTAGGTAAGGCCCATACAGATAATCTGTCTTAAAATCACCTGTGTTACATAATATAACCTATTCATGGAATAAAATTCATTCTATTCACATTCCTGGGCATTATGCAGAGCATAGTCAACATTTCAGTAGGATCTTTAGGGTGGTCTTACCAGTTTGTCTACCAAGTTGTTATTTATTTATTTATTTTTTTAAATTAGCAAGGTTGTAAGCAAGCTCTTGCATGCAACAACCAAAGCACTTAGAGAAAACACAAAGAATATATGATTTAACTAATATTTAGTTAGAAAATCAGTCATCTTTTATTTTTATTTGATTTTTTGATAGAGTCTCACTGTCATCCAGGCTGGAGTGCAGTGGCATGATCTCGGCCCACTGAAACCTCTGCCTCCTGAGTTCAAGCGATTCTTCACCTCAGCCTCCCGAGTGGCTGGCACTACAGGTGCATGCCACTATACCTGGCTAAATGTTGTATTTTTAGTACAGACAGGTTTTTGCCATGTTGGCCAGCCTGGTCTTGCACTCCTAGCATCAAGCAATCCATCTGCCTTGGCCTCCTAAAGTGGTAGGATTACAGGCATGAGCCAGTACATCTTTTAATGAAGTTTATTTTGTAACATCTGACCTTGACAGATCTATTACTAATCTTTAGAAATTTTACTGGTGTGTGATTCATTCACTTCTAAAAGTTGCTAACATTCATATTCCCCAAACAAGACAAAAACCCCAAAACATTTTCTTTATCTATTACTGGGAATAGGGAAGGAATGGCTTTTACTGTTTGTATGAGAAAAAATAAGCAATGGTGTATAGTATATATGTAAATATCACCGGATGCAGTGGCTCACACCTGTAATCCCAGCAGTTTGGGAGGCCAGAGTGGATCACCTCAGGTCAGGAGTTCAAGACCAGCCTGACCAACACGGAGAAACCCCATCTCTACTGAAAATATAAAATTAGCCGAGCGTGGTGGCACACGCCTGTTATTCCAGCTACTTGGGAGGCTGAGGCAGGAGAACTGCTTGAACCCAGGAGGCGGTTGCAGCGAGCTGAGATTGCGCCATTGTACTCCAGCCTGGGCAACAAGAGCGAAACTCTGTCTCGTAAATAAATAAATAAATAAATAACAAGTCAAAGTGAATTTTAATGGTGAGGTCTTTGTTAATAAGTTCACTTGAGTGGTAAACTAAGCTAGCTTTCAAAGCTTTTTGGACTTTCTAGATTTAAAGAAGGAAAGTGGACAAGTTTAACCCACTCTACAGTTAGTGTCAAGGTTAGAGGAAGCCAGTTCTCTGCACAATATAATCCCCACTTCTCACATCAGTTGAGAGGTTTGTGGGTGACCAAAGCCATCCTCAGCTTCAGCAGTTTGCTTGAGAGACTCAGAATGCATTGAAAGCTGTTATACTTACAGTTATGGTTTGTTTTAGGAAAAGGATACAGATTAAAATCAGCAAAGAGAAGAAATACATAAGGTAGGGTCTGGGGAGTTATCGGACACAGAGCTTCTGTTGTCCTTACCGTGGAGTCAGGATATGTCACTTTGCTGGCATCAATGTGGACGGTATGCACAGAGCATTGCCAACCAGGGGAGCTCTGTTGAGCCTTTAGTGTCCAGAAGTTCTACTGGACTTGACTACATACTGTTGATATGGCTGACCTTTAGTCTCCAACCCCTTTTGGATGTTGGCGTTGGGCCGGTAGTTTTAGTTTCTGGTCCCTTCTACAGGCAAAACTGATACTGCTGGCCCAAACCACGCATCATAAATTGCACTGTTAGACTGCTTAGTGGCCAAAGCCTTCAGGCAAACAAAGACACTCCTGTGACATTTTGAGTTTTAGGAGATCACCTTCTCATAGCTGAAGGCAAATGCCCATCTCTTTGGCCAAGGTGAATTCTTCACTCCCCTAATGGGAAGGGGAGAGGAGGGGAGGGGAGGGGGGAAGATGAAGACAGTATACTATGTGTCAGACAGCGTGCTAAGCATTGTCTCCTTTAAACGTTTGAACAACATTATTAGAAAGAGACTATAATTATCCTTATTTTACAGACAGCTAGATTTAGCAAGATTAAGTAATTTATCTAACGCAATGTAAATAGTGTGGTGGAACCAGGATTTGCTCTGTTAGCCCAACTCCAAAGGGCATCTCAAGCACTTCCCTGGGTTGCGTCCACCAAAACTGAAGGAGTATAATGATATGTCATATAATAACCATTTAGAAGCAATTATTCTCAAGAATTGAGTTTTCAGAGTAAAGTTGTCATTTAGATTGATAAGAATGTGCAGTGCTTCTTTAACAATGTAGGATATTGAGGAAGAAGGTTGATACATGGATGGTTACTTCATTGAATTCGTACCTTCTGAGTAGAATCCAGTCGGCACTGTACCATTTAATGAATGCAAACTCATTTACAGGGGTGTGTTATATTCCAGGTGCTGTGCTGGGCATTGGTGACCCAAAGATGATGAAAAACATGTTCCTGCCCACAAGGAGTTAGCGATCTACCGGGGTATGTACAATGTTTATTTTGTTATTTTAAATATTAGGTTTGTTTGAAGTAATATGTAGAGAGCTAATATGTAAAAAATATTTTGCAAATAAAATTTGCAAGAATTTGGCACAATTTTTTTTTTTACTGAATGTGCTAATGCCAAAAAAGTTGATAATTTGGAGATTGTTGCTCATATAACCAAATCAATTAAAAACAGGTAGATTCTGTAGTAATGGGCAGATTAAATTTTTTAAAAAGCCACTGAGACTTATGCGTACTTCCTACGGTTGTGTGTCTTTGAAGGCAAGTGAGAGTGCCAGCAAAGCACATCACATGTAGCAACAATGTGGACGACTTCTTCACACATGTAACATTGACTGTGCTGCTTTTTATTGGTTACTTTATTGATAATTGCTATCTTTCATCTCCTCTTACTTCATCGGTTCCTCTAATTGAGCAAAGTCTGTATTGGGATAAAATAAGTCTTTCCTTCCTTAATGTTGATTTTTGCCAAAATATATATTTTATTTGAGTCATAATAAAAATTATAATAGTTTGTTCTTACAGTAAACCGTTCAGATGCCATGAGTAGTCCTGAAGAACTAAATATAGTAAATGCAGTAAATATAAACGGAAAACACTATATTCCAGTGCTGTTTTCTGTCTTTTATAGCTTAATGTAGGGGAATAGAATTAGAAAATAAGAACTATAAATTGAACTTAATTTCCAGTAGTTCAAGAAAATGTTATACAACTCTAACAACGATGTATTTGGATATATTTAATAATTGTTAATACACTATTCAGATTAAATGTTGTAACTGCTGAGAGTGCAGTTCTGATCATTTTAAAATGTGAGCACACCAGGAAAGAACATGCCTCTTATCTTGGCAATATGATTTTAATTTTTAAAAGCATTTAATTACATAAACCATATCCATCATCTTTGCATAGACAAATGTTGTGGCAGTGTTTTGAATGAATCTCTTGGTTTCCTGAAGAAATTATGGATACACTATAAATTTACAAATGAAAGGCCATTCATCAGAGTTATAAATATGAGTGGTTCTCATGCTGATGCCCATGTAAACTTAAAGTGGTTTAATATCTGTTGGCTTTTGTGTATAGTTAATACTGCAAAAGAATATAGATATTGTCATACTTACATGGTGTCATAACATTGGCAAAGTGGTGTGAACAACATGCAATATTTTTTGAATAGCATGGCATTTCTTTGAATTACTGCTGGCAACAGAACATAAATCAGCCTTAATGATGGATATTCCAAAGACGTTTATTAATCTATTCATTTAATTTAAAATACTCACTCTTGGCGTTTATAGAGCCAGCTCATAGGAAGTGGCAAGTGCTTCCAAACCTCCGTAGTTACTTTCAGGGGTCCCACAATTGTGTCAGCTAAGTCTGGTTGCAGTTTAGATCAGAATGCATAAAAATTATTTCCTACTAGTATCTGCTAAAGATATTTAAGCAAAATGTATTTTCTTATGTGTGTCTTAACAAAATCTCAATTTGTTTCGCCATTAAATGAATCTTACTCCGTGGCTGTCCATTCGAGTTCTCAGTTTTTAAAGCCTATTTTTCTTACTTTCTTTTTCTTTTTTCCTTCCCTTACCCCTTTCCTTTCTCTTTTTCTCTCCACTAGAAAATTATCCTGCATTGTGTAAGCTTTGATTGGAAAGGACTGGGAAACTGACAAAATTCCTCTGTACCAAACTAATGAACAGCATATGGCATATGATTTTGATAATATGTAATAAGATTAAAGACAGGTAGGATGGACAGCGCAGTCAAGAGTACGGAGAGGAATTTACGTTGGATGGGAAAGGTCAAAGAAAGCCAGTAACAGTTAATGGAAGGAGGAGTCAGCTATGCAAATATTAAGGAGTAGGATAGTATGAATGTGTATGCATGTGCTTTATTAACATATGAAAAATTCAGGCACAGAGCTAACTTCTGGATTAAAATAATGTAAACAGAATCCAATTTCTCTCCGTCTCTCAGATTCCACTAATACAGCTTCAGTCTCTGACTTTATTTGGTAGCAAAATGGTGGCAGGGGCCTGGCTTCAAGGGTAGCATCCTCTCAGGCTTCAAGTCAAGCTGAAAAAGAGAAGATGTGTTTCCCAGAAGCCCTATCAAAAGTGTCTTTGTACTAATTTGCTCTGATTAGATCACTAAATAATCCTGTGCACCTCTCTTGGAGCAGAGAGCAGAATCACCTTTGTGATTTTTCATGCACTAGGTATTGGGGTTGTAGCCCAGAAAGAAATGGGGTACTATTAATTGAAAGAGGCTGCATTAATGCTAGGTAGCAAAAACAAAACAAAAAAATGATTGCTCCCGGAAAAATCATAATGGACACATACACACACGAAAATTTGCATATCATTCTAGAAGCTTTTGGATTTCCTAGCAATCTGTGGGTTCTAGTATAAGAAACTCCAATAGTGACATTGGATCAGTGCCTCCTAGAACAAACAAAAACAGCATTGATACCCATAGCCATCCAGGATAATGAGTTGTTACTGGGAATATTTCCTGAATAAAGAGACAAAATGAGTATAATATGTAACGAGTAGTTTAAATGATAATACCAAATTAAGAATAAAAGGAAGTTACATCGTTTTGTTAACTAAAGTGGAAATGAGTGGTTCAGCCTTGGGGGTGCTTCTTTGCTATTATTTGTATTAAAAAACAAGGCAAAATCTTTTATTCAAGGTAAGCACTTTATATTGGCAACATAAAAAGACATATTAGGAAAAGAAGTTTTCTAATGTTGATTCAATAGAATTTACTACTATAGAAGCCTATATCTATACATATCCTAAATATCTTCAACTTCAGTTAAAAAACTATTAACCAGTTCTATGAAAGTAATTTGTAAAGAAAATCATTTTCAATAATTATATCAAATCGTGTGTTGATTTGCTGATTTTTTTTTTCTTCTTAGCCATATTTTATTTTGGGACATGTTGATGAAGTCACTTTTCTTAGTAATTATTTTTAATTGAGAAATTTAGACAGAATTGATAGAAGGTATAGGTCAGTCATAGGAAAACATGGGTACTTTATTTTAAAAAAATTATACTTTGTTCTAGAGTACATGTGCAAATTGGTTAGATAGGTATACATGTGCCATGGTGGTTTGTTGAACCCATCAACCCGTCATCTACATTAGATATTTCTCCTAATGCTATCTCTCTCCTAGACCCCCACCCCCCGACAGGCCCCAGTGTGTGATATATCCATGTGTTCTCGTTGTTCAGTTCTCACTTATGAGTGAGAACATGCAGTGTTTGGTTTTCTGTTCCTGTGTTAGTTTGCTGAGAATGATGGTTTCCAGCTTCATTCTTGTCCCTGCAAAAGACATGAACTCATCCTTTTTTATGACTGCATAGTATTCCCTGGTGTATATGTGCCACGTTTTTTTTTTTTTTTTTGAATCCTGCCTATCACTGATGGACATTTGGAATGGCTCCAAGTCTTTGCTATTGTGAACAGTGCTGCAGTAAACATGCATGTGCGTGTGTTTTTATAGTAGAATGACTTATAAGTCTTTGGTATATACCCAGCAATGGGATTGCTAGGTCAAATGGTATTTCTAGTTCTAGATCCTTGAGGAATCGCCACATTGTCTTCTACAGTGGTTGAACTAATTTACACTCCCACCAACAGTGAAAAAGTGTTCCTGTTTCTCCACATTCTCTCCAGCATCTGTTGTTTCCTGACTTTTTAATGATCACCATTGTAACTGGTGTGAGATGGTGTCTCATTGTGGTTTTGATTTGCATTTCTCTAATGACCAGTGATGATGAACTTTTATTCGTGTGTTTTTTGGATGCATAAATGTCTTCTTTTGAGAAGTGTCTGCCTACATCATGATTATTTTTCTATGCAACTGGGGAGAAAATAACCTTTTAACAAGGTGAATATAAGAGTAGCTCTCATTGAGATGAAAGTCATAATTATGCTTTATTTTTACATAGATTCCTTAGTTTCTTGAAAGAAGGAGTTAGCTTGGAATTTTAAGTTGCTTCACCTGAGCACAACAGGACTTTTTCCTCTTGAGCAACTCAAAATATCACTCAAAAATGGGAAAGAATTCCTTGTTTACCAGATATTTTTAAGGAGTAAATATGTTAAATAAAGAAGGTACAATGTGTCACCTTTTGCCTCTATACACAAATGAAAACCCTGTGAATCTAGCCCTGCTTCTCATGAATGGATAAACTTTTGAACCAAAAATCGTCCATTATTACTAAAACGAGTTGTTACTGCTCCTTAAGTTTAATACACCCAAGTTGTGGAGAAATGTATCATTTTTCCCCTACCAATTAATGCCGCTGACATACAGCTATTAAGGGGGATGATCAGTTTTCAAAATAGTTCTACAAAGGCCATAGTATGTCTGATTATGAAGACTAACATGTTATTTAAAAAATAAACACTTTCCCCAACCTCTCTTTGCCACCAGTTCTTGCTTCGACTAAGACATTCATGGATTTCTGATCATTCTGTGTGTATATAGATTTTGTTTAGTTTTCCTTTCTAGATTAAAACATATCTTTACATAGCATCAACTATCTGTGAGTAGAAAACAGCAGGCAGTTCATTCGCAGAAAAGTGATTTACAGATTTTATTGCTATGCATTCCTTTCTTTGAGTTTCAGTTCCAGTTTTAATTATAACCTGGCTAGAGAATTGCTTCCCTCCACAGTAATATCAGTCATCAATAGAGTTTGGAGGAAAAGTAAATTTCTCACTTATACAAAGAATAAAGAACAAATTTATTCATACATATATATAAACATATATATACACATATATATATGAAAAAATGTTGTTTTTCAGTTTTGGCTGACAGAAATCAATGGATATTTTTAAGGCTGTAAGTTAGGGCAAGAAGACTATGTCACTCCTGTAGTCCTTTATAAGGACGGAAAATAAAGGATCAAAATACCATAAGAGAAATCCAAAACATATATATTTTTTAATTTGGTGTCCAATTTGGCTGCGTAGGTGTGAGTTTCAGATAACATGAAATGCATTTACAGATGTGAATTGTGCAATCATCACCTATTACTAATTTAACGGGCTTTTTAAGGAGAATAATGAGTTTCACTGAGAACCCCAAAGCATGGATTTCTAAAGACAACTGCCTCTCTGAATAGGACATGAGCTAAGGACTGAACAGAAGGAGAAAATTCGCGTACATTTTTGACTTTCACTTTAGGACTCTTGAAAGTCTCAGTCACTAATTGGGATTTTTCTCTGACTAGGAGTCAAAGAGACAAAGCAGCTAATCTAAATAATCTTTCCCAGGTCTTCTAAAAGTGCCTGCAGATGGAAACACGTCAGCCAACTGGTCCAATAGGGCCTGAAGGTTTTCTGTTTGTTTGTTTTAAATCCATTCTTTCTTGAGAAAGAAATAAAAGCCTGAGGTTGGTGACAGATTTGGGCCCTTGCCACATTCCCACCTCACTTTCATGGACATCTCTGTACTTCACAGGAAGTTAATATTTTCCAGAGATGTTCCATAGGTATTCTAAATCATACTACAGACACCTGCTCCTATATATGGGTATGTTGTTCACCTAAGAAGAATCAGACTTGAATTTTTTTTTTTTAGTGTGCTTCCTTTAAAAATCTCCATTAATCTCAGTATGCAGAATTTAGGGGGAAAGTTGGGTTAAACAGTTGACATTGTTTAATGTAAATGATTTATGATTATTCCTTATGTATACACAATAGGCTCTTTATAAATTAGATTATCCTTGGAGTAACGTGATACATAAATGTTATTGCTATAAATTCTACACTTGGCTATATATTTTGTATCATGTAACCAGTGGGCTTATAAATGCTGACTATTTCAACCTGCTCTTTCTACTCAATATTGTAAATGGTGACTTAGGTAAGCCTAACTGAGACGTATACAGAGGCAATCAAACTGCAAAAGAACAGGACATGCTGGCACTGCTCCAGCATGGATTCTGGCTGTGTTCCAGAAGTGATGGCAGAAAGAAGAGACAGAGGGGAAGGCGAAACTATTACATATATGTAGCACAAAAATGAATCTAAATTATTACTAATCGTTTTTTTCTTTTGCCCAGTAAAACCAAGAGTCTAGTGAGGGAGAAAAGGGGAAAAAGCAGAGCAAACAGGAAAAAAGCATTAGTAAAACCAATTTATCAAAATGTAGCTAGATGTTATTTCACAGGTGAATTTTCATTATGACATTAAGTGAGGATAAACTTAATAGCTCTGTAATTATAAATGTTTTAATATCAATACATATTTTGTGTGTTTTTATTTAGTGTGTAATAGAAATAGTACATATTTTTACATTTCTGTGAATTATGAATTGAGGAATTGGGTTTTACAAATCACTTAATTCTATGGGTGGATCAAGACGCTTTATTGTGTGAATAATGCTGTTATACTAATAGCCCTCCTTTTTTTTTTTTTTCTTAAACCATGGTAGCTTAGCTTACTGTGATTTTCTTCCTAAGATCCTATAGAATGTGAGAGAAAAATCCCTGAATCATGGAGCACTTAGATCTAACTAATTGTTAAATATCAAACTCATCTAAAGTGTTGCGTTAGCGGGGAAAGTGTAGCAGCCCTATAACTGACCAGCCAGGTTAATGATGTCGACACCTTACCTGATCACAGAGTCCTATCATCAGGGCTGATTGGAGTTGTACTATGCACTAATTTGTGTAAGGGAGAACTGGGCTGTGAAGAATTCTGTTTATAGTGTCTATTCTGATAGTGATTTTATAGTCCATTTTATAGGCTAAGTGTTCCAGTTGATTCCCTCTCCCCCGCCCTCTTAAGTATTAATGTCTACACAATTGATCTAGTTACCCAAGAAGTCAGTCCAATTTGGCTGTTACAGTGACTGAAAATACAAGATCAGTAATTTTAAAACCTAGAGGTTACTGTCTTACACAAAAGGACTCAATCTTAGCAGGAAATCCCCAAGTGAAAAAATTAAGGGACTGAAAGCACTCTGTATGTATAACTTGTAATAACAAACGTTATTTTTTTGGCTGTGATCTTGAAGGATATATCCGAATGTGCTCCTTAGGACTTTTGTAACATACTTTTAATGGTCATACTCTGGAGCTATCCTAGTGTGTGCATGGGAAAGAATATACATATGCACATATCTCTATATTTGTAGGCACTATAGTCAAAACACTTATTTGCCTAGCTGACTTAGCTGCATAGTTGACTTACCCACCCACCATCAAACCCTCTAGAGGAAATAGGACAGAAAGGTCACACAGAAGCAGCAAAGCCAGTGATCTCTTGTAAAACAGTTATTTAAGTTCTTAGTGGCACTGTTAATCTTCTGGAAGGGAGATCACTCCATTCTCTGTCCATCCCTGTTGTCATCAGCGGTAGCTCTGGACTCTTGGAGTAGAAGAAGAAAGCCTATTCTACCTTGTTCCTGCTGTACACTCAGGTAAGCCTTAACTGAAATCCCAGAGAGACTGCTGTACCAGACAGGCTAGACTATGGGGAGATTCTAGTGCTGATAGAGGTCTTTACAGAGCTCAGTTCATCTGTCCTGTGAATTGTAACTACTGTTTAAAATTCTACTTTTTCTTAGAGGAGGTTAAATTTAAATGTAAGACCTCTAGATTTGTACACACACACACACACACACACACACACACACATATACATATAAAATCTGAAAAAGCCTCATCACTGTTTGTTCAGTTCACAATACTTAGAGTCCCTGTCATTTACTGAAGACTTTCTTTGTGCCAGGAATTGTTCTTGGGATTTATGTGTAATATATAATTTAAGCCTCCTACAGTACCTCATGAAATGGGCACGATGATTATACCCATTTTTTCAGCTGAGGAAATGGAGACAGAGAGAAATTGAATAACTTGCCATGGTTCAACAGCTAGTCAGAGGTGGGGCTGGATTCACACCCAGGCAGAGTAATCTCAGGGCTCAAGCACACACTTTTCTAGGTTGATTTGTAAGCAACATGCAATGCTTCATGTATGAGAAGAATGCAATGGGACCATGATTTAGCAGGAAATGGGATCTGTGTTTTTGTTGTAGTAATGGTCATGCATCTTCCTCTCTCAGGCCATGATGTGACCAATGGCAAACTTTTTTTTGAGAGAGCCAGTCAAAACTGTGTCGAATACTCTATGGGCACAGAAGAGAAAGGAATGTGCTGGTTGATATGAGGATCTGACCTAAGACCTTGCTTTCACTATAACTACAGTAAACAAGCAAGCTAATGAACCATAGATGTTTAGTGTGTCATCAGCGTCTTTCAATTTTGTCATTCTGGATAGCTACCATCAAGAAGGACGGCGTGCCCTCAATGAATATGTATTTAGTACTAGATATAGCAATTTATTCTTTTGAAAAGCACTTTATCATTTTGGGTTCGATAAATGTATAAACAATAATCAGTAGTTAGGGGTTTCAGGCGAAAATGGATGCCATTATTAGTGATTTAACAACTTTTCCTGTGAATTCCATGTGTATCACTGAGACGGGATCATGCGACCCAGAGACACATACATCCAGTTTTTAGAACAGCTCACTTTAAAAACCTCTTGCGCTGTGAACCACTAGGATCTCAGAACTACAGTAGTTACTAATTTCTAGACTTTGGATGTGTAAAACGAAGTACTCACACAAAAAACCTAGAGGCTGCATAGGTCAGAATATTTGCTTAAACTAATAAAAAGATTAGCTTTTTCGGTTCCAGCTCTCCTTTTCCTATCTATTTGCCTTGTTAACGAGGCCTTACTCCTGTTCAGTTACCTAGTGCCATGATCCCTCTACTTTTTGGACTTTTATTATAATTTGAGCTGACTTTTCTAGTTCATGTAAAGAATTTCCATGAGAATAATAAAACATAAGGACTATTCATTAAATAAGAATGATGAAAACACGAAATTTCACCCAAACTGGGCAAAAGTGTATCTCACAGCACAGAATTCCATAACATTTTGAAATTTGGTCTTTACAGATATTTTCTCTGCCTGAAACATGTGTGCTGGTTCTATTTATATAAGGGAATAGTGACATCCTGTGTGTAGCTAGACTAATTGCCTCTGTAATTAACCTATTTGAGGAGGAAGTTACACAGAAATAAAATATCACTGAGTACTGAAAGAGGCAATTTTGTTTTAAAGCAAACTTCTAACTTTACCAAAGGTTGTGGATAAAACAAAAAGATTCTGTATCCTTCCCTTATTTTATTCAGCTTCTCCCTTCCCTCCTTCCCTTCCATCCTTTTTCTTTTCTTTCTTTTCTTGTCTCTATGTAATTCCACTAGTCCTCTTCATTTTCTCCCTATGACCTTTATAAGCTAAAAATCTAGTTGTTACAGTGAAGATTCTATTTTTAAACCTAGAATTGGGGAATGATGTAAGTCTGGTAAAAAGAGACAGCTTTTTTGTTTTCGAGACTATTCAAATGTCTTTGCTGGTTAAGAGTAGGTAGGATATGTGTAGAATCATTTGGATGTCTTAGAGCCTGATGACAAAAAATGTTAGCCTTCTTCCTTATCGTTTGATAAATATGTATTAATTAAATTTAGAAAAGAGCGTGAGAGCACGCAAAAGCAGGGTTTCTCTTAAAACTAGCAGAAATTATTGGAAGGCAATATGTTGCAATAGAAATAGTAGTTTTTGGAGTCTGAATTATTCAGATCTCGTCCTAAAAGTATGACTGAGTGGGAACAAGAGGAACAATTTCTTCCTCCATCCCCGTTTTCTTTAGAGCACCTTGTAAATATTTCAAAAGGTAATATGTTGTCCAGACATTTGAGAGGACAGTGGGAGAAAGCAAGAGCAAGACGCATGTAGAGAAATTGGTCAAAATTATCCTGTGGTGTGTGTCCTAATTCACCCACCAGACAACAGCAAGGCAGGAGCGTCGGGGCCCTCGCCCAGCCCTAACCTCATAAGTAATCTGCCCCATATCAAAATGATATTTTGAATCAGATCACTTAAGACTTTCTTTATGAGATAACGTGATATAATTTTCAACTCAGGTAACTAAGTTTGTATTTTGCACATTATACTGACTTTAAAAGGCTCAATTTAAAGCTGTCCCAACTACCGAGAAGAATTTCCTATTGAAAAACAGGAGAATTTTAAGCCGAAGAAAACTTAGTCACTGCATTATATACTGATTAGCATGGAAGAGTTGGAATAGAAATGTTTCTGGGGTTCAAAACGTGGTGGACTTTGATGCCTCAGTTTCTTTGTCTTTGAAGTGCGGATAGATACATACCTCCTTTGAGGTAATCATGAGACTTTAGTGAAGAAGCATGTGTGTAATATTACCCAGAGTGCCTGTAAATAAATGCTTAATAAATAGTAGCAAGTATTATTTTAGATAATATTTGACAAGGCAAAATGATTTAGATACCAAATAGTTTATTGTAAAGGTAACTAACTTCATCGGGTTGAACTGTTCTTCAAGTGGATTTGATTAATGACCTATGCTCACCATTTATTGCTTTGTAATTTTTATTGTAGTAACCTTTCACTTTTATTGATAATTTATATTGGCAGTAACTAAATTACCATTCTTAGAAGACAGTGAAAGGACAATTTTTTTGACAGTTAAGTATTGGGAAAGATACAAAACAGAGGAGAAAGGAACACTTCAGAGAATTTTCCTGTGCATCACCTTTGTGATTAATCCTGTAATCTCTAATGATGATTGGAGTACATTGCAAAGAAAGCTTCTTATCGGTAAAAGGAAATCCTCAACTTCATATAAAATAGCGATTCAATCCTATGTTTTGGCATTTGTGCTAATTAAATGTAGTCTGTAATTATTGAGGTGTCCCACATTTTTACACAAACCTCCCATCTGTTTTATTGGTGATTTTCAGTAAGATAGTAAAAAAACTCAGACAGCCATCCTCTAGAGATTCAGATTCAGTTACTTCTTATTGTCACAAAATAGTTCATTCATCCATTCAACAAATATTTATTGGATGCCCGTTACATGCCACACACTGTGCCAGTCTTGAAAATATGGTAATGAACACAGTAGGCAAGAAATGGATTTTATAGGCAGACAGAGCAGGCAGGTAACCCCAAACTAAGGATTGCGATAAAGTATGTAAGTCTTAAACTACAGAAAATTTGTTGGGTGTTTTGGCTAAATTGAGGAGTACCATTTCAATTGCGGTTGGTAGGGTAGAAGTAGTATTACCTGCTTCGAGTTTCTGTAGAGTTTTCCCTGTGCTTCCTTTGGAACCTCCTGCTTTGCATAATAGTGCCCTGTGAGGATGGCATCTTCTTTAGACTGCAGGATTCTGAGAAGGCAGACAGAATACACGTGGGATTCTCCTTCGCGTCTTTGCACAGAACCTTACACTCGTGCACTACATATAGAAGGCACTAAATAAATGCTGTTGAAGGCATGCAGCAAGGAAGAAGTCCTAAAGTCTTGCTTCTCTTGTCTTAAAAAAATTCTTAAATACTTTACCTTGAAGTTTCTCCTCTTTCATGTTAATGGTGATACAGGAAGGTAAATAACCAAGTGAAAGTTATTACTTCTCCCTGCATACCACTTACCTATTAGTATCTCAAAATTTAATCCACACCATACTTCTCTGGAAGAAGTTAATTATTATTTGCAAAGACATTCAAAGTTTGCTCTACAGGAGTCTGACTTTATTTGTCACATGCCAATAAGAATGAAAGAATTATCTATTATTTGTGGTATACATTGGGATGTCATGATCAGTCTTTTTTTCTCTGCTGCTGGATCTGTCCAAAGGATTAATGTTTAGGATAGTTACTGTCTAGTTTTAAAAAGTCAAAACTCTTCATTGGTTAATAGAAAGATACAACACGTAGCTAATGGTTTAGTATTTGTCATCGCTTAAGTCCAAGTATTCTGAAACCCTACAAAATAAAATTCAGAGTTTTTTTTTTTAATGGGAAAATTATCATCTTTTACACACACAAAAAACTAGTTTGTTGATTAAGAAAATTCAGTACTAAGAAAAGATTTGGGTGAAAAGAATGAAGTCCTTGCGTGTGTTCTTCTGGTAGGAATCGAGGTGCGCTGAGATTGAGAAGCCTGGCGTGGCGTTGCCTGTGAACTGGGGTGTAATTTAGTGAGCTGACAGGAGGAGTGAAGTATCTCCTCAATATCTGTGTTTGGCAGAAGAGATGAATGCATACATCACGAAACAATGTTGAAGTGTTTTATTTCCTTATTTCAGCCTGTCAAACTGTCAGTGTAGTTAATGGCCACCAAGAGAGAAAGAGAGAGAGAGGAAGGAGGAGGAACAGATTGAAACAAAGGTGCTATGGAATCTGCAAAGAAAGAAACCAGAAAAGCATTTGCATGTTTCTGGGGCATCATGGCCAGTCGGACAAAAAAATAACTCACTGTATTCATCTCTTTACTAAAGCCAGATGTGCGAGTTCCCTACCTACCATCCCTGCACCCCTCTCCTTCCTTCGTTTCTGTCCCTAATCATTGCTTCACTTAACTCTGAGCTCTGTGTTTCCTTTCACTGGAGTCTAGATTGATTATCAGTGGTTAAAGGATTATTATATGCTGTATTGGCAGTATCCAATTTTGCTCAGTTTTTAAGTTTGCTGTCTTGTTTGTATTCTGTAGAAAATCTGATATTAATGCTGTTTAATAAAAATGTTTGCTTTTATGTGAAAAATCTCCCCCCCCCTTTTTTTTAATCCTTTTGAGCATTTTGAAATCTACAGAGAATAAATTGGGCAGGATATTGACCAATTGTATCTTTCTTTTTCTTAAAAAATATGTTCAAAGTGAAATGCCTAAATCAGACATTTTATTCTTAGGAGTACTAAACTATTCTAAACTAGAAAAATTTTAGCACAGCCAGGGATTTCTGTTTCATAAAAGGAAAGTATTTATATTGAATCTTTTTTATATCTGAAAATAAGTAATTTTCCCCTAGAAATAGAAAAGCCTCTTATCATTCACCTCAGTGTCAAACCCTGAATTTAAAATCTTCGAATTCACACCAGTGACGAATAATTTCCATAATGAACAGTTTTGGTTGCCTTTAAACAGAAAACATTTACTTAGGAGAAATAAACAATTTGTTTTTTAAATATCAATGTAAAAATCTTATACAGTGATCAAAGGAAAGGTATTGTGGGGTATTAAATACAGTGGGTCCTGAATCTGGTCTATCATCAAATCACCTTAAAGGCATTTTAAAATGCCCTTGGGTGCTTCTTTCAGATTGCTAGGTTGTGTACCTCCAAGGAGGGGATGGAGAATCTGTGTGTAAAAGATGCACCCCTCACCATAACCCCCAACTCCTGACCCCCAGGTGATAATGGTGGTGAGCCGACAGAACCACGCTATCCTGACACTGCACAAAGAGTTGCTGCCATGACTGCAGTGATCTCTATGAATTGGCTGATTTCTAACATTATCATTTACACATTTGGGGCCAGTCACAAGCTTTTGGGGGACAAAATTTGTCAACTCTCTACAATTTCTCTGACCTTTTCCACCCCTAAAATCTTGTGACTTCATTATAGTAGTGAGGTTTAAAAATTTTCAACTTTAAGCTTAGTTAAAATACGCACACACACGTTGTTTTATATTAGTTTTTTTTTTTATGTCCCTAGAAGTAAACAAAAAATACCAAAAAGTCAGACTCTCCCCTCTTGTCCCCAGTTTGATTTAAGCATTCTTGAGTGGACCTCTTATTTCATAATACCAATCACACAAATTTAATCATTAAAATAAAAATGTACTGCTCTGCCCTTTAGATTGTTCACTGCCAAACTGAACTCTTCTCTACCCACCCAAACTTGCTTATATCTTAACAAATGATACCTACCAGCAGGCATCCTGTTATGTTAGAGACCAATGGTCACCTTTCTTGTCATTTATCTTTGATATCCTGGGTGGATTTTGCCCCCTAAAATATTGTTCATCTGTCAGCTTCTCTTTATCTCCATCACCATTCATCCTGGGCCAATCCAGGAAAGCCTGGATTCTGGAATATTATCCCAAGTGAGAGTCTTTCCAAGCAGCTGCTCTCCTCCAGTAGACACTCTGTACAGAGATTTTAGACCTGCAGATCTGATCATAGGCTTTCCCTAATGCAAAACTGTCAATGGCTTTTCATTGTGCTGAGGATACAGACCAAAATCTATGGCTCAGCCTGCAAGGCCCCATGTGAGCTCCCTTTTCCTTCTCCCGCACCTTCTGTACTCCAGACCCACTGGCCTCCTTCAGTTTCTCACACATGGTTGCACTCCCTTCCCAGCTTAGGGCTATTGAGGTTTTTCTTTTGTTTATTTGGTTTGTTTTTTTTGTTTGTTTCTGCTAGAAGATTCTTCATCTCTAGTTCTTTTTTTTTTTTTTTTTTTTTTCATTTTAGGTTTTGGGGTACATGTGAAGAGCATGCAAGATTGTTGCATAGGTACACACATGGCAGTGTGATTTGCTGTCTTCCTCCCCATAACCTATATCTTCATATCAGCTGAATTGACATTCCCTCAGAACATTTTCTGATATTCCAGACATGATTGGGTCCACCTGGTGTATGCTCTCATTGAATACCTTGCGTTTTCCTCCAGAGCATTTTTTTTACAGTCTGTAATTTCATATGATAAATGATATGAAAGTATTCATGGTTAGTTTTTTTTTATTCTTTTTGAGATGGAATCTCCCTGTTCTGTCGCCCAGGCTGGAGTGCAGTAGTGCAATCTCAGCTCACTGCGACCTTTGCCTCCCGGATTCAAGTGATTCTCCTGCCTCAGCCTCTGAAGTAGCTGGGACTACAGGCACATGCCACCACACGTGCTAATATTTTGTATTTTTAGTAGAGACAGGATTTCACCATGTTAACCAGGATGATCTCAGTCTCCTGACCTTGTGATTTGCCTGCCTCGGCATCCCAAAGTCCTGGGATTCTGTAATCCCAGTGGCCGTGAGCCACTGTGCCCGGTATAGTTTTAATCTGATCTGTAAGACTATAAATTTGGTAAGGGTAGAGATCTTAATTAATTTGTTCACCACTGATTTCCTAATTATTCAGTGTGTAGTACATAGTAGGTTCTTCAAGTGTTTGTTGAGTAAAACAATAAATGAGGCAAGTGCTCCCTTATGCAGGAAGACCCCTGCCCCCAACACATACTTTCCCAGCCTTTTGGTCTATGCAAAAAGCATTATCATTTTTCCATAGCAAAGAACGGTGACTCCTTAGTCTGCCCCCATTTTGCATTCTCTTTCCCAGAAACATCTGAACTCCTGGCTTCAAACTTTTCTGTACTCCTCTGAGGTTAAGGAGGGTGTGAGAATAGTTGCTCTAGGCCGTTGCTTGATTCTTGAAAAAAGTGGTGTATGGTTCTGTGGAGGAAATATGGGTAGAGAAGAGGTTCTTCCATAGTTCCTTTACAGGAAATGAAGACTCCAGGTTCTGGACTCCCCTGTTTGTTTCAGTAAAGGGTTGCTCCATAGAGGGTACATAAATCTGAGATCTAACCCGGAAAATCAGATTGTCACATTCCTGCCTTGACACAGCACATTGACACAGGGTCCTGGCAATAAGGGCAGCTTACACGGCCAGATAAGATTTGACATACGGGGTTTAGTTACAGCAGGGTATTTATTAGTATCCGCATCTTAAGTATATCATATTCTCCATACCATATAATGACCTGGGAAACGGGAGCCCCTGTCACGCACCTCATGCATTAGAGCGCTCTCTTCTGGCCAAACTGAACTCTTCTCTACCCACCCAAACTTGCTTGTATTTTAATAAATGATACCACCAGGCATTCTGTTGTGTTAGAGAGCAATGGTCACCTTTTCTGTCATTTATCTTTGATATCCTGGGTTGATTTTGCCCCCTAAAATATTTTTCATCTGTCAGCTTCTCCTTATGGGAATCCCCATCCCCTGGGTGGGTGAGAAATTCATGAGATCCCATTCTAGACATGCTCCAGGTATCTCATACCCCGTAATTCTTTGTCCAAAGACCTTGTACCTGCCATACCTGCCAGTGAGGCCCGTGCAGGCTTCTTCCATAGTCTGTCTGTCAGAGGTCAGGCTTCACCGCTGGAGTGTGCAATTCTGGACCCAAGCATAGCCAAGGGGAAGCTGTTTGAGAGGGACTGGCCACAGAGAGGGAAGGCACCCATTTGTCCTCTTGTCCTGGGTCACAAATATTACGGAGATAGTTGATGAGAGCTTTAAGGAGAAGTTATATAATAATAATAAGACAGAAGATGAAGACCTGAGAATCATCACATCAAAGACCAGACAAGTTAATATTTGGCTAGATAGATAAATCAATGAGTTTCTGAGTAAAATAAATAACTTTTGAAAAGAGAGGTCAGCTAGAAAAACCAGAATAAGCAAAGTAGACTTTTGATTTTTATAGCATGGTTCTCACTTCTAGCTGTCACCAACCCTGAATGTTGGGACATTTGTTCTATAGAGGAAGGTCACGGCAATGATCACGACATGAACCTGCTGGACCCCATTGCTGTGACTACACTGAAGCCCTGTATGTTCTTTAATTTTTTTGAGAGAGAGAGAGTGATTTGAGGATTGATTTGTATTTGTTTCTCATTATATAGTCAATATATAATCTATTCCCAAATTTTCAGTAGTCCAGTAGAGAGAACTTGTGATTTCCATTACTGGGTGGAAAAATTAATACTCTCCCATGTAGCCAGTCAGTAGCATACTTAGAATTCACTATTGTGAAAACACCTGCCCATTCATTGCTATCCTAAACTCATAAAATCTCATACTGCTCAAAATCTCCAAATCTGATACTACTGGACAAAACCAAGAAGGAACAAAGTACAAGACTTCTTTGCTTTCAGCATACTTAAACCATTTCCTTCAATAGGAAGCTATCTTCCTCTGAGCCAGCAGCTTTCTCTTTCACAGTCCCTTTAGAATCTTTTGCAAAGTTGAAAGAGCTGTAATTTTAATGTAACTATTATATTCAAGACATTAATGACCTGGATCACTGAAAATAACCATGGTAACAGGTGAGAAATCAAAGATAGTTAATTTAATTGCCACTGAAAGAAAATAAGTGCAAATAATCTATAATTCTTCATTTCCAATATGTACATGTTATTTTCTTACTGCATTAATTACCCAATAGTTAGACAGAAATTATCTAGTTGTTGCTCTGTGACTCTCCATTGTATTCATGTAATGGTTTTCACTCCAATAACTAATCATTATAATTTCTTACCTCAGCAGCTTCGGCTGCCATGAACTGGGTAACATGTTCATTCAGTTGACATTAGCAATTTTTAATAACAATAAAAATGATACTTTAAGTACCGAGGAAAGGAATTAAGCTGTTCTTTCAACCTAGGTACCTAAAGGCCACTCCAATTCACTGCTTCTCTACAAACTGCTAATGATCTGGCACTGCTTCTTAGAAAGATTTCAGAATTCCTTTCAAATTCTTAGTTCTTTTTCTAGGAGTCATTGAAATATTCCCATACAACCTTGTTCAAAATTGAGAAGCAGAAGCAAGTTGTAGAATTATAACTAGGAGGCATGTTTAGAATCACTGATAGAGATATTTGATAATTCGTGTGTCTATCCTGGGTTAAATCTTTTGCTAGGCTGGGAATACAATGGTCTACAAGACAGAGATGGGGGTACAGATGATAAAGCACAGAATCGTGACTAGTGAGCAAGTATATGTAGTTTCTTTAAATTTTACTTTAATCTAGATACTCTACAAGACAGTAGATAGATGGTATGTAAATTTCCAGACTGCATGGAAAAATCTTGTAGTATAACAAAATAAAGGACAATCAGTTGTATAATTTAAAGTAATATGTACCACTTATTGAGTGCTTTTTTTTTTTTTTTTTTTTTGAGACAGAGTCTTGCTCTTTTGCCCAGGCTGGAATACAATGGTGCTAACTGGGCTCACTGCAACCTCCACCTCCTGGGCTCAAGGCAATTCTCATGCCTCAGCCTCCCAAATAGCTAGGACTACAGGCCATGTGTGCACCACCATGCCTGGCTAAGTTTTGTATTTTTAGTAGAGACCGGGTTTTGTCATGTTGGCCAGGCTATTCTCAAACTCCTGCCCTCAAGTGATCCACCTGCCTTGGTCCCCCAAACAGCTGGAATTACAGGCATGAGCCACCACACCCAACCTTAGAGTGTTTTCTATGTCCTATGTATGGTCATTTAATGCTCACACACATACACACATTGCCTCCATAAGTGGATTATCTTATCTCCATTTTTCACATAAAAAAGCTAAGTCCCTATAGTCCCAGCATTAAGGGAGGCCAAGGCAGGAGGATTGCTTGAGCCTGGGAGTTTGAGACCAGCCTGGGCAACACAGGAAGAACCTATCTCTGTAACAAATACCAAAATTAGCTGGGCGTATGGTATGAGTCTATAGTCCCAGCTACGCGGGAGGCTGAGGTGGGAGGATTTCTTAAGCCTGGGACGTTGATGTTGCAGTGAGCTGTGATTGTGTCACTGCACTCCATCCTGGGAGACAGAGTAAGAGACAGTAATTTAGATGGGGACACAGCCAAAGCATATCAGATGTCAATAGAGCAGGCTGGGTGCGGTGGCTTACACCTGGGCACAGTGGCTCACACTCCATCCTGGATGACAGAGTAATACCCTGTCTCAAAGAAAACCCAAAAAAACAAAAATCAAAGAAAGCTGATCAAAGTCACTGGAACAATTAAGTAAGAAGGAGCATATCTCAGTGCTGGCTGTGCCCTATGCCCTACTAAGTTCTAAGGTTTCTACAGAAGGAATCAACAAGAGCCTTTTCAATGTTGTCACTTTCAGTAGCACTCAATGAATAGGATATTAAATTTTCCTTGATTCTGCTGCCTGTTTTAATTACAGACTACACCAAAGCCATTTCAGAAAGAATCTGTTCCATCTTTTAGATTGGTTTCTCAATCTTTGGCAATTTTGTCTCAAAAACTGCCTCAGAAATAAGAAAATGAATGCATGAGCAAACTAGATACATACATGCTAAAATGGAAATATAGGAAAAGTGTCAGCAAAGATGTGGAGGAATTGGAAGTCTTATACACTGTGGGTGGGAATGGAAAATGATATAGCTATCTAAAACTGTACAGCAGTCCCTCAAAGAGTTAAACATATTTTTTTTACCGTGCAATTCAGCAATCCCCCTTCTGTGTATATATCTCTGAAAGAATTGAAAGCAATGTTTCAAAGAGATATTTGTACCTTAAGTTATTAAAAGCATAATTTACAATAGCTAAAAGGTAGAGGCAAAGGGTCCATTGGTGGATAAATGGATAAAAGGTGTTATGTACATACAACAGAATATTACTCAGCTTTAAAAAGGGAGGAAATTCTAGGCCAGGTGTGGTGGCCTGTAATCCCAGCACTTTGGGAGGCCGAAGCGGGCGGATCACAAGGTCAAGAGATTGAGACCATCCTGGCCAACATGGTGAAACCTTGTCTCTACTAAAAATACAAAAATCAGCTGGGTGTGGTGGCGCGTGCCTGTGGTCCCAGCTACTCGAGAGGCTGAGGCAGAAGAATCACTTGAACCCAGGAGACGGAGGTTTCAGTGAGCTGAGATTGCACCACTGCACTCCAGCCTGGCAACAGAGCAAGACTCCGTCTCAAAAAAAAAAAAAAAAAAAAGGAAATTCTGATACATGCTACAATATAAATAAGCCTAGAGAACATTTTGCTAAGTCAGATAAGCCAGTCACAAAAAGATAAATACTGTCTTTGTGAATATTCTACTTACATGGGATACCTAAAGTAGTCAAAATCATAGAGACAGAATGGCAGTTGTCATGGGTTGGAGGGAGGAGAGAAAACGGGCTTACTGTCAAATGGCTATAGACCTTCAGTTTTGAAGGATGAAAAAGTTCTGGAGATTGGTTGCACAGCAACATGAATGTACGTAATGTGACTCAACAGTACACTTAAAAAATGGTTCAGGTGGTACATTTTTGTGTTCTGCATATTTTACCACATGAACAGTTTTAAAGATAGAGGGGATCTGGGGAGAGGGGATGAAATACATGAGTTGTTTAGCAAAGTCATCTCTGAGACATGAATGATGTTGAGGAGCCAGCTCTGACAAAAGCCAAGAAGCGAGATCTCTCCTGACACAGAAATGCGCAAATCTAAATCCATCAATTGGGAAAGAGCTGGACATGTTTAAATGAAAAGGAAGCTGTATTAGTCCATTCTCATGCTGCCAATAAAGGCATACCTGAGACTGGGTAATTTATAAAGGAAAGAGGTTTAATGGACTCACGGTTCCACATGGCTGGAGAGGCCTCACAATCATGGCAGTAGGCGAAGAAGGAGCAAAGGCACATCTTACATGGTGGCAGGCAAGAGAGCATGTGTAGGGGAACTGCCCTTTATAAAATCATCAGATCTCATGAGACTTATTCACTGTCACAAGAACAGCACGAGAAAACTCGCCCCCATGATGTAGCTCCCATAATCCCCTACCAGGTCCCTCCCACGGCACATGGGGATTATGGGAGCTACAATTCAAGATGAGATTTAGGCGGGGACACAGCCAAAGCAGATCAGAAGTCAACAGAACAGGCTGGGCACAGTGGCTCACACCTATGTTCCCAGAATTTTGGGAGACCAAGACAGGCAGATCACCTGAGGTCAGGAGTTCAAGACCAGCCTGGCCAACATGGTGAAACCTCACCTCTACTAAAAATACGAAAATTAGCTAGGCATGTTGGCACATTCCTGTAATCCTAGCTACTCAGGATGCTGAGGCTGGAGAATCATTTGAACCAGGGAGGCGGAGGTTACAGTGGGCCAAGATTGTGCCACTGCTTTCCAGCCTGGGCAACAGAGTGAGACTGCATCTCAAAAAAAAAAAAAAAAAAAAAATCAATAGAGCAGCAACATAGTGACATGTGGTGAGCTTGGTGCAAGGTAGGAGGGATCTGGTTATAGAAGAACCAGTAGACACGGAAGGATCTGAGACTGCATTATCAGGACATTTTGACTTTATTTCCAGAGACTCCTTATATCTTAGGAGATCACAAACTTTAGAGTATCCATTTTGTTTTCAAACTGGTAATTGGCACGCTTCTTAATGTCTTGATTTAAGTATCTCTCATTGCACAAAGACTCATTTAAAAAATATTCAAAAGTTATGTGTTAAGTTGGTGAATTTTTTTTTATTAATTAACTATATTATCTCTGAAGCAATTGCAACCTGAAAAAAATTCCCTTTATATCCGTCTGTCTTGGCAAAATAGCGGTGAACCACTACTTAACACACTGCATTCATTTTCTACTTAAAAGTACTTCAAAGCATCTCTGGAAGTTTTCTGGGGCTAGGTCGGTTCATCAATCCTTACTACAGTGATTTCAGAGACTCTGGAGGCCCTAGTTTAAGTAATTAGTAATGCTAACTTTGCTGAAAACTGTCGAGCACTGCACTTAGCAGTGTCAATTCATGACAGATAGTTTAATACTGTAGTCACATCCTCCAGTTGTTAACATACAGAATTTAAAAGTTTATCAAAGTGGCAGCTGTCATCATTTAGATACTTTTTTTTAAGTATGTGTTTAAAAAGTGAAAGTTGCTTACATTCAAACATGTACTTTATTGCTAAATCCCCTTACACATTGATTTCCTACGATGAAAAAGCCATTATTTAAAGTACTGATAACTCTAATTTCAAGAAATCTATTGTGTATTACAGTGATTGTAGTTAATGAGAATTTTTTTTTGCTTGAAAATTGCTGAGAGTAGATTTT
The DNA here is from genome assembly GCA_963573385.1 of Cacajao melanocephalus. NCBI lineage: Eukaryota > Metazoa > Chordata > Mammalia > Primates > Pitheciidae > Cacajao > Cacajao melanocephalus. The sequence goes on along the minus strand of CAUYLG010016711.1, from coordinate 24,165 downwards.
AAGTGTTCGCATCACAAGAAAATAAGCATGTGAGGTAATGCATATATTAATTAGCTTGATTTAGCCATTCCATAATGTGTATATAGTCATCCCTGGTTATCCTTGAAGGATTGATTCCAGAACCCAGCAGATACCAAAATTCAAGGATGCTCAAGTCCTTGGTATCAAATGGTATAGTATTTGCACATTCTTCCTTATTCTTTAAATTATATCTAGGTTAACTTATACTGCAAATATAACACCTATACATCATTTCATCCACATGGATTCAACTTAGTACTTGTTGCATGGCAAATCCAAGTTTTGCTTTTTGGAATTTTGGAAATTTTTTTCTCAAAATATTTTCTATCCAAGATTGCTGAATCCATTAATGCAGAACCCATGAATATGGAGGACTGAGTGTATATATCAAAATGTCAGGTTGTACACCATAAATTTTTACAACTTTTGTCTATTAAAAAAAGAAAAACCCGGGCAAAGTGGCTGACGCCTGTAATCCCAGCACTTTGGGAGGCTGAGATGGGCGGATCATGAGGTCAGAAGATCAAGACCATCCTGGCCAACATAGTGAAACCCCATCTCTGCTAAAAGTACAAAAATTAGCTGGGCATGGTGGCATGTTCCTGTAGTCCCAGCTACTTGGGGAGGTTGAGGCGGGAGAGTCACTTGAACCCGGGAGGCGGAGGTTGCAGTGAGCCAAGAGCCCACCCCTGCACTCCAGCCTGGCAGCCTGGGCAACAAAGCAAGACTCCATCTCCAGAAAAAAAAAAGCACTCCAAAAATAAAGTATTGATAACTCTGAAGAAGACATATCCATTTGAATAGACTGTGAATACATTTATGCTATATTCTGCATAGTACTTTTTTCTGTCTCATATACATCAGGAAATTTTATCCTCCTTTGAAATATTGTTCTCTGATATTCAAGGTTCAGCACGGCACAGTGGTTCTAAAAGACTTTTCATCTGACTTTTCTTACCATATCTCACTTGACATTTGTCTCAGATTATCAGTAATATGGAAGGGTTCTGGGAAAAATTTCCTAAATGCATCAGTGACATTCATTTTCCCACATTTCAATAAAAGGACCTGAATCTAGAAGGTTGGAAGTTTGAAGTAACGCAGACATACATTCCTTTTTTTTTTTCTTTTTGAGATGGAGTCTTACACTGTCACCAGGCTGGAGTGCAGTGGTGCAATCTCGGCTCACTGCAACCTCCACCTCCCAGGTTCAAGTGATTCTCTTGCCTCAGCCTCCCAAGTAGCTGGGACTACAGGCACGCTCCACCATGCCCAGTTAATTTTTGTATTTTTAGTAGAGATGGGGTTTTACCATGTGGGCCAGGATGGTCTCAATCTCCTGACCCTGTTATCTGCCCACCGCAGCCTCTCAAAGTGCTGGATTGCAGGCATGAGCCACTGCACCTGGCCCAGAAATATATTCTTAATGGGATGATGCAAACAGTTGAAACTTAACGTTGATGAAGTATAGGTGTATTTGGATCGGATAATCAAACATAGAGACAGGGTAGTGGGAGTGATTTCAGGAGCTAAATGAGTGGAACCTTTTCCTGGGCTATCTTGTTGACACTAACATGAAGTAGTAATAGAAACGAAGGAATAGGTGTACCTAGAGAGCAACAGAATAAATGTGCAGCTGTTGTAAACAAGCCCCAAACAAAGCCAGCAGTACCTGAATGCCATTCCTTCTTCATGACAATTCTATTCATGTCTTCAGTGAAGTAGGGATAAACTTCACAGTTGATCCCTGTGCGATTTAAGAATTTTAACTACTAAAAAGAAATAACATGGAAGAAAATAATATTTTAGAGTATGTTAGGTTAAGTGCAATCATTATCATAGTTCTTTGAAAATTATCAATATTTTATACTTTTCCATTTGGAGTATCAATATTCATAGTCTTATTAAAAACTACCTCTGGTAATAATTCATCTAACCAATAACAGATAATTTTCAAAGGGCTATAAAGACCACTGCCCTGTTCTCCATGAGCTTCTAAATAGTTGAGAAGATCCAACTGAAACTGAAACAAGAAAGTGCTTCCTGGATAGCTGGGCAGTGGAAAACCAGTGGAGAAAGAGTGCCAGATGGACTTCAGGTCCCTGGAGAGGGTTCATGGACTTTGAACTTGGGCTGGCTTGGAAGTTGGTGTAGGCAAAGGTAGGCTCTGAAAGTTTGGTCACCCGAAGTGTTGGAAAGTGAAATGCCTGGGAACTTTCAGTATTTATGTTAAAATACCTGTGAAATTTGCATTCTGTTCCATAGTATAGCTGAATTCATTCTAAAATAAAATGTATGCATTGCAGTGAATTTATTTCATTTTATTTCTCAAGTCTAGTATACCAGGAAGTGATGGCCTATTGCACCTGTGATGTTCTCTTACCCCATATACCACCATATATTCCCTGGAGTATGACTGACTTCTCTGGTCTGAGAAGCACAGCTGTGCAGGATCACAGTGTGTTTCAAGGGAAGAACCTTTCCTTGGCTGTTAGCGTGTAATCGGCCTGAGTAAATAAGAATTTCTTTAATCCTTAAAAGACTCCTGTGTGTACACATTTTTTATACTAGTTTGATGGTCTGTATAAGCAGCTGAGTTTTCCTTTTTATAACTAGGGCTCAGATAGTTCGATTTGCTGATAAGAGTACATTTTCAATAAGATACTATATGATTGGGTGCAAAATCAACATCCTCCCAAGTTGTGCTTTTAAAGTACGAGCGTTTGTTTTGTAGTTCTGTCTGAAGCTTTTTTGACCTTTGTCAAAAATATTTTTCAGTTACTCAGAGCACATTGGTGTTCTCTAACGAAAGACCACCCAAGCACACCTCTTTCAGTTGGCACATTCCACTCCGAATGAGGAGAACAGAAGCTTCTCATCAGTGATGAGAACAATAGTCATTTGAATGTTGGAAAAAAAGGGTAAGACTCTTCTGTCAGCTCACAGAGGCTGGTCTCTGTGGCTTTGTGTCGTCGTATTTCAAGGTGTGACAGTGGCGCAGCTGTCATCTGTGTTCATCGCCAGTATAGAAGCTTGGACCAGGAGTCCTTAGTCCTGCCAGAGCTTCTCCCTGACATTGTTCCCATCTGTATCAGATACCAAATCGCGAACTGGCCAAGTAGAAATGAGAGCACACACCGTGGAAAGGATAAGGAACTTAAAAGGAATTTTGAGGCACCATTTGTATTTTACGTGATTTTTATTTCTTTGATAAACATGAAAACTTATTTTCAAGTCCCTATATTCTTTTTTTTTTTGAGATGGAGTCTCACTCTGTCACCCAGACTGGAGTGCAATGGTGCAATCTTGGCTCACTGCAACCTCTGCCTCCCAGGTTCATGCGATTCTCCTGCCTCAGCCTCCTGAGTAGCTGGGATTACAGGCACGTGCCACCATGCCCAGCTAATTTTCATATTTTTAGTAGAGAAGGGGTTTCAACATCTTGGCCAGGCTGGTCTCGAACACCTGACCTTGTGATCCACCAGCCTCGGCCTCCCAAAGTGCTGGGATTACAGGCGTGAGCCACCGCGCTCGGCCTCAAGTCCCTATATTCTTAAATCATCCAAAGTTATAAAGTAGGACTAGGACTTTTTTTGCCAAAAATCCCCAAGTTAACAATGAACATAACTTACAGTCAGCTTTCTGGCTACAACATTGCTTCTCCTGCCCTCACCAAATACCTTTCTTTCTCCACATCCTATTTCTGCCTCTGTCCTTCCCCATAAATCAGCCCTTCCAACTTCTCACCTGTGACTGAATCAGAGCAGCTTATTTTTTTGGCAGGAACATTCATTCAGTTATTTGTTTAGTTAATTAGTATGTGCTATGTACCTATACTGTCCTTGGGATTGGGGATATAGTAATGAAAAAGCCAAAAATCTACCAAATGTTGAAGCTGAATGCAGGTTAAAGACATAAGACTGGGTGATACAATACCTGGCTTAGTTCCACAGATATCTTAGATGGCTGCATATATGTATTCTCTCTAATGCACTTTATTTATATTTATATTAATCTATCACCTATTTCTCTCTCTCATGTATATATATAAATTTATTTTGTGTCCTTATTTTAGCTTACCCATAATGAACTAAAGGTCAAATAGAAAAGGGCATGAATGGCCAGGTGTGGTGGCTCACGCCTGTAATCCCAACACTTTGGAAGGGCAAGGCGGGTGAATCACGAGGTCAGTAGATCAAGACCATCCTGGGTAACATCTCTCTACTAAAAATACAAAAAAAAAAAAAAAGTTAGCCAGGCATGCTTGCACACACCTGTAGTCCCAGCTCCTAGGGAGGCTGAGGCAGGAGAATCCCTTGAACTCAGGAGGCAAAAATTGCAGTGAGCTGAGATCATGCCACTGGACTCCAGCCTGGGCAACAGAGTGAGACTCCGTCTCAAAAAAAGAGAAAGTAATTCATGTGTAGCATGAATTGGAGCAAGGGGACGTGGGGAGCCAAGGAGCAAGCTGTTTTACTCTACTGCTATTTCTTTATGTTTTCGTGACATGGATCCAGATTGTAAAGTAGAGTAGATAAATTATAGAAAGAAGAACCTGTAGAGAATTGTCACAGGCAGACCTGTCATAGAGAGTGGGGGAAGACAAAGTTGGTGAGCTGGAAGCCGACCTGGACTTCTAGGACACGATACAAGCCAGTGGGCTGGCACTTACTTCACCAGATGCTTTAGATCCATAATGCAAACCCCTTACTTCCCTGTGTTTTCTCTGTGAAGGTAACAATTAAACTTGCTTTTAGGACGATGAGAAGTTACTGGTTTAAAAAGGTGGGTGTGGGTATTTCAAGCCATAGGCATTAGCGATGTTGAGTAAGTATTTAGCGACATATGCGGTGAAATGAGTTTGATATGGCTAATGGGAAGTATAGCTATCAAGAAGTGATGGGGCTAGAAAATTACGTGGGAGTCAGATAAAAAAGGCTTTCTATTTACCATTTCACCCTTTCTTCTAAACGCTACTGCGATCTCTTAAATAAATACAAATTTCATGAATGGCATAATCAGATTTACCAATTGTTAGATCCGTTCTGGTTACATTGTGGGATTGAATGGAAAGGCAGAAAGACTGAAGTCAGGAAGGTCAGTTAGGAAGCTGTTGAAGTGGCTCAAACAGAAGAGATGCGTTTCTGAACTAAGGCAATGGCAGGAGGAATGGATAAGGAAGATAGGTAAGAAATCTTAAGGATCTCCGATTTGCACAAATTAGTGGCCAATTGGATATGAAAGAAAAGGGGAAGTCATAGAATCATGTCAAATTTCAGACATTGGTTCCTAGGAAGATTTTATAGCAAATAATTAAATGATAAATTTGACAGGATGATATAATTGGTTCATTTGAAGACACAATAAATTTGTATTGCATGTAGGATATCCAGCTGGAGATATCTAATAGGAAAATGAAAGTATATAGGTCTGGATCTCAGAAAAACAGGTCTAGGTTGGAGGTGTAGACTTGGCTAGAAATTTGATTAAAGAATTTGGATGTGGTCACTAAGGGTGAATGCAATGGTGAGAAAAGAGCATCAGGAGCGCAGTCCAAAGAAACATTTCATTTCGGGGGAATTATGGGCTCAGACAGAGTTTGTGAGCTGATCTGAGAAATCAGCCATAATGTTGATGTTGTGTATGACTTGAGATTTCCTACAAGTTGTTGGCAGAAAGAATTGAAAACAAACCTGAGAACTATATTTGGCAGTAAATTGGCACCTGGTTTTAAACTAATTGTGGATACTCTGTGTGTCTACTGAGGGCCAATCAGGAAAGCACATCTTATGTCAGTTTTATAGAGGGGATTTAATACTAGGGATTAGTTAAAATGGAGATTATCAGAAGCCAGAAGCTACCACCACCCTTAGTGCTGGAGCAACCAAGGGAGGAGGTGGCCTTACCAGAACCCAGGAGCCAAAGTTGCCCCGTGGGCACTGGACCAGAGGTGGCAGCTTCCCTCATAGGGAGGCTGTGTTGCATGTGTGGATCCCGAAGGAAGCCACTATTGATGAAGGTGCTTCCTGAAGTGGACAGAGAAGCCTTCTCTCTCACCCCATTTACTGTGTCCTGCCACTTTGTCTCATTAGAGGATTCTGGTATGAAGCTAGTTAGCAGTGGAACCTATAGGGAAATGTGATTTGCAGGATTTAACCTCCTGTGATACAGAGCAGTACACCGTGAAGGTCAGTATTGTATGAAAGCAAACATCATTTACAGGTATATCTCTAAATATATATTTTTAAAAGATGTGATTTTAAAAGTAAAGAATCATTAAAGCATGACATTTGATTTATTCATTTTCGAGACAGTTTCACTCCGTCACCCAGGTTGGAGTATAGTGGCGTGATCATAGCTCACTGCATCCTTTACCTCCCAGGCTCAAGCAATCCTCCCATTTCAGCCTGCCAAGTAGCTGGGCCTACAGACATGCCACCACACCTGGCTCATTTTTAAATGTTTTTATAGAGACAGGGTCTCCCTGTGCTGCCAAGGCTGGTCTTGTACTCTTGAGTTGAAGCAGTCCTCCTGCCTCAGCCGCCCTAGGTGTTGGGATTACAGGCGTAAGCCACCATGCCTGGCCTGAAGTATTATGATTAATCAGATGCATTTGCTCCCACTTACCTTATCAAACGGAAAACCTATCACAAGTAGATTACTAACCATCTTTTAAAATTACCTCACAACCCAAGGACTTTTATACTGTGACATTTTTATAAGACTCTGGCTTTTTTTTTTTTTTTCGGTGTTCGTAGGTCCTAAGAACCAAAAAATGCAAGAAATTGGCATGTGGTTGCCCAGATGGCTATTAGAGCTAGACGCATGGAGTACATTAAATTTACACATTGGATCAGTGGGCTCGTTGAGTCCTTTCCTCAGATTCTAACCACCTCGGTGGGGATGTGCACTTCATCAAAATGAACTAACAACAACAACAAAAAACCCTTCAGACAATTAGGCTTCCCTCGCTGGGCTTACAATAAGTGAGTGTGTAGCTCTGTATTAAAAGGTGTGCTCTTGATAGAGTCTTTTTTGAGGTTCTCAATCAAAGGGCTCTGCTTTTCAGCGAGACCTTTAAACAGCATCGGCCTTTCCCTCAAAAGAGAAGGGCTAAAAAGAGTGCTGGACTCAATTGAATTTAACAGAAAATTCATTGGTGACCAATGAAGCAGAAAGGATGTGCTCAAATCACTGGGCTGAAGGCTGTGTGGTAGAGTTCAGACGAGCCCATTTAGTGTCTGCTGGTTCACACCAGATTCAGAAACGCTCACCAGCTTTAGCTCCCAGATACTTAAATGGCAGTGTTTACCAGTTTCAGTGGGAAGCCAATAAACAAAAAATCCGTATGTGGATTCGTTGTGTCAAACTAGTCTCTCTCTCAAATTTTAGTTCCCTGGATAGTGAGTTGGGTGCCAATGCTTTGACATAATATTGTCATGTTGAGTTATGTTTAACTTATTTGATTCAATCTAATACTAGGTTTGGGATAATCTAAAAATATCCTTTCTGTAAATAGACTACCTTTCAAAGCAGATTATTCAGTAGTGAGTGTCAAATAACTTGCATGATTTAAAAACAAACAAACAGAAAAAAAACCTTTGTATGTTGTTTCAGGTTGGGTTTCCCAGAAAAAGACTCTAAAATGGATACTATGTGCAAGCGAGTTATTGAAGACGGTCTTGGGAGGTTCTGTAAGAGAGGAGACTAGCAGGATTGGGCATGGGCCGATGGTGGCCTGCAAGGCCAGATCCTCAGCAGTGTCCCTTACTAAGGCAAGCAGTTCAAGCCACCCTAGCACATCAGCACCCTGCCCCATGCCCTCACATTCAGATTCTGCATACTGGCTATAGCCAGGGCAGATGATACCCTGGGGGAGGCAGTGCCTTTCAGGTGAGGGAATTTCCTCTTTCCAGAAGTGGCTCAGTTGTGAACTTTCTGCACCAACTTTCCTTACAGCTCGGGGAATGACTGCCTGGGTCCAGAAAGGGAACTTTGGTGGCACACGCCAGCACCTCCTACATCTGATTACCGTTGTGTCTCCAATATCTACTTCTGTCACATCCACCACTGTAATTTTGATGTGAGTTACCAATATTTTTGGGCTACACTGACATAGTTGCCACATAACAGTTTTCTTTCGTGCAATCGTTTCTTTGTTGTTTTCCCCATTGTCTCTAATGATCTTTGAAAAATGCAGATTTGGTTGTCTCTTCTATAGAACGCTTCAATGGCTCCCAGTGCACTGGCAGTAAATCCACCCATCTCTAACAAGGCTTACAGTTTCCCACCTGGCTGCCTCTGTGACCTCATATCATGTCATGTATATTTTTTGCTTTTTGTACTGTAACCATCATGCCCCCTTCATCCCCGGAGCTTTTCACGCACATGACATCTTTTACCGTCTGCCTAGAATGTGCCACTCTTGCTGCTGCTCCTCATCCCATCATACTCATGCCCATCAACTTCGATGAAGGGCCCTGCCGTGAATCTTTTTTTTGATTCTCCAGAGGAGGTCAAATTCATGCCACACATACTCCATATGTCTACTGGGCTGCATCCTGTGCTTTTTCTCAGTAACTCTGTGTGTGTGTGTGTGTGTGTGTGTGTGTGTATGTGTGTGTGTGTGTCACAGAAAGAGACAGAAGCAGAGTCAGGCAGAGATTATTTGTATAATGTCTGTCTTACCATTAGACTGTAAGCTCCAACAGAGGGAGGCTGTATAACATTATATTATACAGAGAGATTGTACAGAGCTTATTATAGACATTATACAGAGCTTACAGCCTCCCTCTGTTGGAGCTGACAGTCTAATGGTAAGACAGACAGCTCTTTCTTCAGCTTTACACTGTGCCCCTAGAATACTACCTGGCACATAGTAATAACAAATCAGTATTTGTGGAATAAATAAGAATGAATAATCAGCCCATATTAGTCCATTTTCATGCTACTCTGTAGAAATACCTGAGACTGGGTGATTTATAAAGAAAAAGAGGTTTGATGGACTCACAGTTCCCCATGGCTGGGGAGGCCTCATGATCATAGTGGAAGATGAAGGAGGAACAAAGGCACATCTTACATGGCAGCAGGCAAGAGAGTGTGTGCAGGGGAACTGTCCTTTAAAAAACCATCAGATCTCATGAGACTTATTTACTATCAGGAGAATAGCACAGGGAAAAAAACTGCCCTCATGATTAAATTACCTCTTACCGCGTCCCTCCCACAACACCTGGGGATTATGGGAGCTGCAGTTCAAGACAAGATTTGGGTAGGGACACAGCCAAACCATATCACAACCTGAACACAAAATCTAGAGATGACTCTGGTCAACCTAAAAAATACAACATGATGTACAACTACCATTACAAGCATTAAATATCAACTTTATTTCCTAATTACAGGTCCAAAAAGTATAATATTTTCATTTCACTTTCCTACATTTCACTTTATTTTTGGTCCCCCTATTCTCTTTAGAGAATAACATGGAGTGAGTTTTACATAAAGAACAGAGCACACACTTATCTGGTCTTGTCTCATTTTGTAGATATCTTAGCCTTTTAGCATTTTAACATATCATAGTATATATGTCCATTAATGATTTCAGATAACTGGTATTATAAAATGTAGGAAATAATTAAAATATCTAAGAAAATGATCAATAAAGTAAAATATTTATGATAGCTATATAATAATTTTTTAGTGTGAATTATTGTATAAATGCAGGCCTTAATAAAAATGATTGAAAATTAGTCAATGATACTGGGGTTTACAGGATTTATATTCAACTAGATAAATAAATTTTCCATTACTTGTATTTGTGTTTCAAAAACAAGGGAAAAGGAAGATCTTTGATATTTCTTGAATGATTTAAAATATTTTACTTTTTAAATTTTTTATTAAAAGTAACCTGGAGTACATCTCAGTCTACATGAAAAACTCATCTTTTAATGTAAAAAATTTTGTGTGTCACATTGTGATCCCATGAGTCTAGAAGGTTCTTGTGCCATTTCTTAATACCAAATAATTCCACTTACAGTTTTCATATTGTGTAACCTATTTAGAGTTCATCTGTTAAAAATCATATTGAAAACGTTTCAGTGCCTTAAAGGTCTACGTATTAGCAAAAATTTCCTTTCCGGCACTAGCGGCAGTGTCACTCTTAAAATTGATTATTTTATGACAATGTCATTTTTAAGAACTCATGTAATACATGTCTACCAGTCTTAAAAGAGGCAGCATGAGCACCCTAAATCACATTCAGATTGTGTGTGGTGACTCATGCTTGTAATCACAGCACTTTGGGAGGCAGATCACATGAAGTCAGGAGTTCGAGACCAGCCTGGCCAACACAGTGAAACCGCATCTCTACTAAAAGTGCAAAATTAGCTGGGCATGGTAGCACATGCCTGTAGTCCTAGCTACTGGGGAGACTGAGACAGGAGAATCGCTTGAACGCGGAAGGTAGAGGTTGCAGTGAGCCGAGATCACACCATTGCATTCCAGCCTGGGCACAGAGTAAAACTCTGTCTCTCAAAAAACAAAAAATTCAGATTCAGAGGTATAATGACTATAAACTAGATAATGGTGTTAATGATACATCTGGAGACTGTGAACTAGAAATAGTGTCTGATTTACAGAAAGTAAAATGAATGTTGTTCGTATGCTCAGGTGTTGGAAGCCATGTGTACACACACACAAAAATAACCTGCTAATGTTCTCTCAGGAGACACTACTCTCTGATTTTTCCAAGAAAACCTAGTGGGTGATTATTGCTCTGGTTGAGCTTTGGTAATTCGATGGTCAACTTGCCACCTAAATCATTGACTGTGACAGAGAATTTTGAGATCTCATACTCTTAATTTCCTTTCAGTAAGCATCCACGTGCATCTTAAACTTATACTGCACAAATTTGGTTCCACAAAAGAGTAATGTAGTTTGGCAAATGCAGGTCCTTTTACAAGGCTTATTTGCTCAGAAAATGCCCACAGACTTGCATTTGACTATGAAATAGCTGGGCCCCATCCACATTCCCTGCTCAATTAGGTTTTTATTTATTATGGAGGATTGTATTTACTGTTCTGTAGTGACAGCTATGCCTACAGGTTGTCCTCTCATCTTCTACTCCTTCTCAGATATTTTAGTTTTATATTTCATATACCTTTAACAGAGAGAGGGCATTTTCTTTCTTTCTTTTGTTTTTTTTTAGCACACTATATTTAGGTAGTAAAGCAAGATGGTTTATGTAAGCACTTTATGAAAGTAAGGAGTTTCACTGTATAGGAAATTTCTTAAATGTCTGAATACTGTATTCAGATGAACCAGAATGATATACTTGAGTCTTCATATAAAAATTTCCTATTCGATTTTCTTGCCTCTCAGTGGGTGCCATACATGGGAGTTCTTTGGTGCAAGAATCATGTTTTACTGATCTTTCCCCCTAATCTCAGAACATTCTTGGTACAGTGTTGATTGATTGTCTTATGTGTTATGCTGAACTTTTACGTTAAAAAACCATAACTGCATATTTTATTTTCAAGTCTAAATTTAGGAAATAGTGTCAACTGCATGTTACCAGCAATAAAAATTTAATATTATGGATATATGTAAAAGGTAGCATTCCTAGCCTGGACCCAGGCACTGTTGAAAATAAAAATATTCCAATTCCTTAAGCCTTGAAATTCTCTTGAAAATTTGGCTAATGACAGCAGTTGTAAACAGAATCTACAAGAGGATGTGCCTAGTCTGAAAACTTTTTTATGTGACCTTAAGAACAGTGATAAATTAATGAGGCTGATATTTAAGATCATAATTTAACTTTTCTGTACAATTCTAAGCGTCACTTGCCTGGTTTTCAGAATGCCAGCGCTGTCTTCCCTAAAAAAGGATAAGCCTCTGACACTTTAATGGAAATTTGGGTAAATATTTTAATTCCTCCAAGAATATTTGCATTTTAAACCTGACAGCATGGTAGTTAAGGTCCTGGAACCAAATTATCTGGGTTCAAATTTCATTGTCTCACATGCTTAATAAGTGACTTCCAACAAGCTTATGTTCAGTTTCCTCTGCTGTAAAATGAGGGTAATAATAGTTGTTGGGAAGATTAAGTAAGTTGATATATGTGCTGCACTTAGTATACCTAGCATATGCTAAATGCTCAATAAAGGCTATTGTTAAAATGTGATTGTTATAATATAATGAAAATGGAAGACATTGCCCTCTTATAGAGGTTTTTTGAATTGTGAAATGGATGAAGAATGATTTGAAAAGGAAGCAAGGGCTGTTTTTGGGGGCCCCTCTGAAATAGCTACTAGGTGGTTGTATGTGCTCCATTTTGTAAACGTTCATGTTTGTTGAGAGAGGTCAAAGAACCTAGAAGTAAAAGAGGAATTGATCTTTCATGACGCAAAGGAGCTCTTTGTGGTTTGTAGCATTAGAATAGGTGAATTGACAGCAAAAAGTAATATTTAATCATTCTCTCATTGTTTCAAAATAGTTTTGACTTTTTTTTAGGATGAAAGAACTATTTTTGTATTTCAGACAATTGGGAAAATTAGTAATGTAAAAACAAAATTACCTGATTTCAGAGAAAATTCATTCTTTCTTTATACATTTTCATCTAGATCTCTATTTTTTTTTTTTTAACACAATTGGGATTGCAACTGTAAATACGGTGTTAAACATTGCATTTATCACTTAATTGATTTTGACATGTTTTCCATAAGATTAATTAGTTAATGAGACTTTTAATGCTTTATTATCATGTGGATATATATTCCAGTGTTTGTGATGTCCTGATATTTATTTGACCATTCCTCTATGGGTGAGCACTTAGGCTGTTTCTAATATTTTGCTGTAAATTATATCTGTATGCATAAAACTTTGTTTACTTCTTTGCTTATTTGGTAAAGGCAGATCCTTAGAACAGAAACTAAATCAAAGGGCATGAGCATTGCCCCTTAGGCTTTTGGTAATTTTCCATTGGCAGTATAAAATAGTGCTAGTCTCACTGTCCCTTTGCCAGGATTGAGCATTTTAACATTTGGCAAAATGACAGGTAATAAAAGGAATCCTTTTATTTTAATTCTAAACTTCTTTGATTTTAGAAAAGCTAAATTTTCTGTATATTTTCATTAGTATTTCTGAGTCTGTGAATTTTCTGTTCACATCCTTTATTTTTTTTCTTGGGATATACTACTATATGTAAGTCCTATTAGTATATTACAGTTTTCCTCATATTGATTATAAATATATTCTCAGTCTTTAATCTGCCTTTTAATTTTAAATGTATGCAATGTAAATTTTTAGGTTTACATTAAAATCTATGTTATTTCTTTAATTTATTCTGTTTTTGTATTTGGAAAATATAATCACATATGCCCTTTTCTAATTTTGTATTTAATGATTTTATTTTTTGTCTTACAATAACTCTTTTTTTTGTTATTTAATTTGGTATATAGTATGATTATTTCCCAAATAACTGTATTACCCAATCCATTCATTAAATAACTCATCTATTATATATATGCTAGAATTTGTTTCAGGGTTATAGTAAATTGATTCTATTGCTTTTTATTAAAGTGATTTGATTGTCAATTCTTGTACCAGTACTGTAATTAATTCTGTCGCTATAGCTTCTTAATAGATCTTATTAAGGATGTTTTCTCTCCCCACCAACCTTTTTTTTTTTTTCTTTAACTTTGTGAACTTTAGACATGCTATGAAATATCTAAAAATCTTCATTGTTAGTGCTATTCCAATAATACTCCCAATCAAACAGTAAACTAACAATATTGAAACCTGGCAGCTTTGTCTTTTAACTGATAACAGTGGTATACTGTATTTTTAGAGAGTCACATGTTTTGCTAGCCTGCCGCATCAAGACAGAGAGCCATTATCATATTAAGGAATTACATACTTCGATTTTTAATTTCCTAAGAGTTTTTGTTGTTAAATATTTAGTGGATTTTGGAGTATTTTTAAATGTCATTTTATCATCTAGTAAAGTGATCATACTGATACGAATTTTCAAAAGTAATATATACACTAGTGGTAAGCTCTCCTTAGGTTAGTGGCTAAATCTCTTAAGACCCCATTAAGTTTATCTTCATTTTGTTTAGACTTTTCCCACCTATATATTCACACATGAGCTTGGTCTGCGTAATAACCTTTCTACCTCTTTGACCAAAACTTGCTGTTTTAATCTGTTTTACATATTGAGCTTCCAAACATTTTTGTTCTAAAAAAATACTGTAGTTATAAATGTACTTAAACTTCAAAATCTTCAGTTTACTCTACTTTTTTTGCTGGCAAGTTTCTCCAGTTTAAGTATCAGTATTAAGCTAGCATAATAATATGAACATGGTGGCTTCCTTTGTTTTTTGATGTTTTATTATCTTCATTCTGAGTTTACTCGGGGAAAGATCTGACTGTAAAGTATACTATCGTAACTCTTAATTTTTTTCTAGTTGTTTATATCGATTTAAAAAAAATTGGTTGCATTTTGATGTTTTTATTTCCAAAAAAACTTTAAGCAAATTGAACCAATGTTTCTTGGTAAACCAGTCATAGATAATTTTTCTTGATCATTTATTTTGCAGGATGAGCAGATTCCTGCTCCTATCTTGGCTGTGTTAACACATTTATGTTATCATAGTTTACAATGTTTATTTTCTGTATGGTTACTATATTTAAGTCTTGCATGATTTGTCTATAGGTGGGCTCTAAAAGTTGAAAACAATACATAATTGTGATATTTTTGCTCTCTGGGTTTCAGTGTCAGAGGGCAATACTGCTGGTGTAGATATCAAATGGTCACTACGTTCATATACTCTATAATATCCTCTCAGTTTTACTATTAGTAACTCTCACTAAAATTATCATTCTAACCATTTCTTCCTCCTTGGAGACTTTCTGCCTTCCTATTCAAACCTAGATTGTCTTCATAAATAAGCCCACTTTTTATTTTCACCCTGTTATGTCAGGTCTCTTGTTTCCTAAACTCTGTGTCTTCTTCTTTTTTGCTTATTTTCAATTACTCTCTAAATTGTATCGGAGATCATGTCTAGTAACTTTCTCAGTTAAAGGCCATTTAAACCTCCTCAGATCTTGCGTATCTGAAAATATTGTTCTTTTTCCTCACAGCTGATTTAGCAAGGCTAGCCTTAACTTTCAAAATGCAAACTAATTTTCCTTCAGAGTTTTAAAGCCATGTTCTGCTAACTTGTAGCATATAGTGTTGGTGAAAATTAGATCCTAGGCTAATCCACGTTGTGTGTTTTTTATTTTCTTCCCCTTAAGTGTTATGGATCTTTTCTTTATCTGGAGTTTTCTGAAATTTAACTTTGACATTGTAGATAGGCATCTTTTTTCATTCATAAGATTTATCTTCTTGTGTTCTAAGAAGTACTATGGTATATCTTCAATATTCTTCCTTTTATGTTTTCTTGGTTCTTTTTTTTTTTTTTTTTGAGATGAACTGACAGGTTCTTAGACTTTCTATTGTGATCATATATGCAATATTGATCTTTCCTCTTAAATATTCTAGACATTTCTTTTATATTCTATAAAACATTCTCACCTTTTACTTTACACACTTAAATTAATTTCGCTTTTTTTCATTGATTGTATTTTAAATTTCTAGAGTTCTTTGGTTCTCCAATTATTCATTTTTCATGAGTGTTGTATATTCTCTAGTGTAAGAATAATTCAGTTCTAAATCAAATATTTTAAATATCGCTTCCTTTCTGCTAATGAATTCCAAAGTGCTTTTGTTGTTTATCTTTTGTACTGTAGGTTTTTTTCTCAGAAATTGCTTGCTCTGTGGCTGCCCAGCCTATTCAAGAATGAGGCAATAGAAAAGCCTTTTCACAGGTTAGTTACAAATGTGGGGCTTGACATTGAGCTAAAAACAGCAAGTGAGTTGAGGGCATTACCTTGGAAGATTGCTAAAGTCAAATGAGGAAGACTTCACTCTGGGTTGCTAATTTCCATACCAGCTGGCCTACTTTTTTTTAAAACAGCTCGGACAATTTCTTTGGCAAATTTTTTTTTACATGA
This sequence comes from Cacajao melanocephalus, assembly GCA_963573385.1. Classification (NCBI taxonomy): domain Eukaryota; kingdom Metazoa; phylum Chordata; class Mammalia; order Primates; family Pitheciidae; genus Cacajao; species Cacajao melanocephalus. Next base: position 8,088 of record CAUYLG010016711.1, on the reverse strand, counting down.
GAATAAATATGGGACTTGGGAAGTTGACTGTTTCTTACCCAATACTTCCATGAGTACCCCACTACTTACTTTCACCCTTCTTGGTACCCAGTATCTCCTGTGCTAGAGCTCCAGGGAGACTGCTTCCCCTTTCAGCTGCAGCCTTGTATGTTTGTATATCAGTGTGTGGCTGCTTCATCAGTCACTGTACCTCTATCTGCTTTCCATCTTCCAGAAACTTGGTGAAATCTCTTGTCCATTGATGGCTTCCCTCCCTTATTCTTCAGTGTTTGGTTTGCAACATTTTAATATGTTTTTACTCATTTCAGTGGAATTTCAGAGGAGATAACTCTAATCAAATGATTGTGTTTAGGTCTCTAGCATGTTATGTAGACATATTCACTCATATTCTCATTCATTCATTCAAAACATATACTTGTCATGTCTACTTTTGCCAAGCTGTTTCCAAAGATAGAGGCTTGAACTGAACTTACAAAAATGCTTACCCTCGTGAAGCTTTTGTTTGAGTGGGGCCTGGTAGGTAGAGAATTCGGTGGTAGGTTCTCTAGTGAAGCCAAGACAAGATATCATGGCCACATTATTATTGAGAGTTGTCAAGGACACCCAGGCAGGATTTGATCCCTAAGAGATGAAAGTCTTGACTGTACGCCAAAACGGCTGCAGCCTAATCAGATTTTCCTCTCCCTCTGTCACTCTCAGAAAGCAGCCTTCATCCTGCCCATGAGCCCAGAACACACCTTTGTACAAACGTGCTTTTCCCCTTCTTTTTCTTTTCATCTCGATCATTTCTTTTAGGTATACTTGTTATACAAAAAGAAGATTGAATTTGTTTCTTAAGCCAATCCAAATTTTTCTTTTCTCTCAACAGGGAATTTAACTTTACATGTATTGTCATAATTGGTGTGTTAATCTTACTTGGCAGAAATTTTTTTTATGTCTACATTTTTTAATTGTTAATCCCTTTTTCTCTTCTTTTTTGTTCAAGGTATGTTTTTCTTATTTTATGTTTTCATCTGTGATTTGGGAGTTATATATCCTATTTGTAATTCTATTAGTGGGTACTTTAGGTTTTTAACTATGTATTTGTTTTTTGTTTGTTTGTTTAGAGACAGTCTCACTCTGTTGTCCAGACTGGAGTGCAATGGCACAATCTCAGCTCACTGTAACCTCCACCTCCTGGGTTCAAGTGATTCCTGTGCCTCTGCCTCCTGAGTAGCTGGGATTACAGGCATGTGCTACCATGCCTGGCTAATTTTTGTATATTTAGTAGAGATGGGGTTTCACCATGTTGGCCAGGCTGGTCTCAAACTCCTGACCTCAGGTGATCCACCTGCCTCAGCCTTCCAAAGTGCTGGGATTACAGGCGTGAGCCACCATGTCCGGCCTTAACTATATATTTGAAATACCATTTTCTCTTATATCAAAAATTAACACACCATCAACCATTTTATTTTTGTAACTGAATAATCATGCTTTTGTATTCCCATGACCCACTCTTAAACCTTTGTCAATGTAGAACCAGTACAGAACCATAATCATTGTTAATTTCTTAATTGGAAACATGCTTGATATGGTTAGGTTTGTGTCCCCACCTAAATCTCCTCTTGAATTGTAATCCCCAGATGTTGAGGTTGAGACCTGGTGGGAGGTGATGGGACTTTTGGGGACTTTTCCCCATGCTAGTCTCATGCTAATGAGTTTTCACCAGATCTGATGGTTTTATATGGCAATTCTCCCTGCTCTTGCACACTCTTCTCTCTTGCCTGCCACCATGTAAGACATACCTTCCTCTCTGTCATGATTGTAAGTTTCCAGAGGCCTCTCAAGCCATGTACAACTGTGAGTCGATCCAACCTCCTTTCTTTATAAATTACCCAGTCTCAGGTAGTATCCTCATAGCAATGTGAGAACGGCTAATATAAGGCTAAACTACTGACTTGTAATAATAAGATGGGAAATTTCTGTTTTGTTGTAGTGAACTAAAGCGACATTGTTTGCAAAATAAACCTTGGTAGCATTTTAGTATGTGACCTATAAGCATATGGCAATATCCAGTTTTCTCTCTTTCTTTTAAAGAGATAAGAGAAACCTTAAGTGTTAATGCATATCTTAGTTTATAACTATTTGGAAATAAAATTTATTATCAATAGAAATATTTCACATGATTTTTAAGCATGTTTCTGTAGTATTACAGAGCCAAATATTATTAAGGTTTGAAAAAATACTCTAAAAAGAAAGTTAACTTGAAATTCTGGTTTAACGTTTTAGACTGAATGAAGGCAGCTTTAAAGACAAACAGTTGTATTAAAACAACAGAGCATAAATAGTTTTTAGGCAAAAGTAATGATAATAATATAGGTAGTTTGCATCTCCCACACCTCCAAAAGTTGTTTTATTCATTTCCATAGTTACTTTAATTTGAATTGAGCTTTTGCCATATCCTGGCAAGGGTGAAAGGGTTAAAGAATTTTCCTCACTACCCACTTTTTGTGGATATCTGAGACGCTGCTCCACTACCGGGAGATGTGTGGAGGTAGAGAAATATCAAACCAAGCTTTTGCTCTCTGTGGATAATAAAAATTACCCACTTTCTCACAGATGTCAAATCTGGCAGATTTCCATAGAAAATTTGGATTGAATGTCAACTACCCAAATTATTTTAGTGTCTGCTGAAGTGTGTGCTTGGCAGGGATTTCAGTAGGAAAATAGGAAGTGGGTTTGAAAACATTAATAATATCTGAATACAACTTCTTAAGCTGATTGTTCCATAGATGAACCAAAGCATATATTGTCCCTGCAAACTAGAGCCCTCCAAGAAGTCCAGGTGGACACATTGTTAAGGTTTCAAATATAGATGTTGAGAGGAAGGCATATTTAGGAAGTAGGACTTGCTAGCATGCATAGATCTTCGCCTTCTTGAATAGTTTAGATTGGCCAACTAACAGCTAATGTAGTCTAAATGGCACCAATACCATGTGGGCAATGAATTGAAGTTAGGTTTCATTATAAATCATTTGTAGAAAGGTAGATATGGTTAAAAGTGTACTGTGGTTTGGTTAGAAGATCCGAGTTTTAGTTCTGACACTGACATTTGAAAGCCTTCATTTTGGCTGGGCGTGGTGGTTCACACCTGTGAGGTGGGTGGATCACTTGAGGTAAGGAATTTGAGACCAGCCTGACCAAGCTGGTAAAACCCCATCTCTACTAAAAAAAAAAACAAAAAAAACAAAAAAAAAACAAAAATAGCTGGGTGTGGTGTTGTATGCCTGTAATTCCAGCTACTTGGGAGGCTAAGGCAGGAGAATTGCTTGAACCTGGGAGGCAGAGATTGCAGTGAGCTGAGATCATGCCATTGCACTCCACCCTGGGCAACAAGAGTGAAACTCCATATTAAAAAAATAAAATTAAAAAGTCTCCATTGCTCTAGCCCCTTATTTCTGCTTCTGTGCGTCTGCGTCATCTTTATGGATACTTTCAGTATGTCTTTGATCTTTGTTAATAAGGAAAAACTGGGATAACTCAATACAAGATAAATCTTAAGTTAGTTTCCCATGAGAAGAAACAAAGCTCCTTTGTTTGAGGAAGAAATTAAAACTGCAGTATATCAGTAACAGAAAATGAGTTCTGAGCAGTTATATAATATTAAGGGATTAGCTTAATCATCATGTAATTTTAAAATTTCTATAAATGTCCTATTGTTATTCATCAAAAGTACTCATTTTTTTCTTCCCAAGTGCTGTGCCATTGTGAAATGTATTCATTCGTGCAAGAGATATTTATTGAGCACCTACTGTGTCTGAGACACTGTGCCAAATGCTAGGTAGTAGCAAAAATGACAAAACCCCCTGCTTTTCTGAAGTTTAAACTCTAAGAGGGGAAGATAGGTGATGAAAAAACCAATACAAGTCAAAAAAAGACACAGAGTGGTAAATGGAGAAAAGGAAGACAGGTTGCGTGCGTGTGTGTGTGTGTGTGTGTGTGTGTGAGTGAGAGAGAGAGAGAGAGAATGGGTAGGTGGGTAAACCTGTACACACAAAAAATTTTAAATAGAGTAGCTAGGAAAGGCTTTGCTGAGAAAGTAAGTGAAATTTGGGATACCACCAGGAAAAGGTGAGGGCGGGGGTCATACCCGTATCTGAGAGGCGCATTCAAGGTAGAGGCCACAGCAGATGCAAAACCCTGAGTGGGAACATGCTGGATATTGTACGGAGTAGCACAGCGTCGCTTCATATCCTCATTCAAAAAATATGTACTCACCAACTACATGCTAGACACTCATTCTTTTGACAAAGAAGCTTTGTAGGCATGGATAAGCATATACACAAGTGCGATCAAATGAAAATATGTAAGAGTCCTAAGGATTTGTTAAGGGCGCAGTGAACCCTCAAATAGGATGTAGTCAGTTCTATATGAGGAGTGAGGAAGGATTTCACAGCAGATTTGTTCTTCCTCCAAATTGTATCATAGATTGTTTCTCTTAATATTTTTCATCTTTGCAAATGCTCGGGTTAAGGAGAACTAATGTATGGCTTTAGATATATAAGGAATGGCATGAATATTATGGAGGATTTTTCTTTAGTTTTTTTGGGAGAAAGAAAGAAAAGGGAAGCAAATGTTTTACTAGGTACCCACCCACTCTGTGCCAGATGCTGTACAGAAGTTATTTTGTTCTCACCAGCTTGCCACATAAGTTTTAAGGTCTTTGTTTTAGAGATGATGAATCTTGAGCTCTGAAAGATAAAGAGGTTGTCCTTCTCAGTTACAGAATGAGTAAATGGTTGAACCAGAATTGACTTCAGGTTTTTCTAACACATCTTAATAGTAATAAATAGCAAATGCCAAGTATAAGCAATTTTTTTTTGAGACAGAGTCTTACTCTCTTGCCCAGGCTGGAGTGCAATGTGTGATCTTGGCTCACTGCAATCTCTGCTTCCCAGGTTCAAGCGATTCTCCTGTCTCAGCCTCCGCAGTAGCTGGAATTCAAGCCCATGCCACTATGCCTGGCTAATTTTTATATTTTTAGTAGAGGCAGGGTTTCACCATGTTGGTCAGGTTGGTCTCAAACTCCTGACCTCAGGTGATCCACCTGCTCAGCCTCGCAAATTGCTGCGATTACAAGCATGAGCCACAGCACCCAGCCAAGTACTGAACACACACACACACACACACACACACACCCTCTAGTATGGATAGTATTATCACCCTTACATAAAGTACTCTCTTATTTAATCCTTATTACAAGGATGTGCAAGAAGCTTTATTGCCCCCAGTTGGGAAATGGTTATCCGTCTCATCCTGGAATGCTCATTCTTACTAATTATGGGATTCATTTCAATTCTAACAACCCACACAGCTAAGAATGTCCTTTTTTTCTATCATATCTAAAACATGTCTTTTCCACTGTCATGTAAATGCATGTTCCCCTTCTTCCTCTGTAGACAGAGAATAAAGTTATTCTTTACTGTTCTTTATGTATTAGTATATGCTTATGGGTGGCTCGGTTCTTCATTGAGGGGAAGCTCTGAGATCTTATTGGCAGTTGTCCCGTCCTTTTCTAAATCAAGGCTCATTGTGTATCCTGCCATCTTGGTCTTCCTGCTGCTTCTCTCAATGGTTCTTCCCTCTCTATTTTCTTTATGCAGCTATCTGAGATGTCTCTGAAATATCATATCCGAGATATGATAAACATTGATTTGTTTTAAAATGTGTTAGGCACTAAAATCTGTCATAAATAAACTATAAAAGATTGCACTCATAATTTTTATCTATGGATATATATCTTTGAAACTTTTCATGATATCAGCCAAACTGAAAGCCTACTTTTTCATCCTTACAGAAACAATTTTAGTGTATGTAACTTTCTATTATGTTCCATTATGCTCTTTATTTTTTTAGGGTTTTATTTTTCAACTTCTTCTTACAAATAATTTTTTAAACCTGGTAAGTGCTGAGATTAAGTAAGTTTTGTAAGGTGACACACTTACGTGACTGTGCTAGAACTGGAATTAGGCCTTTTATTCAGGAAAGCAGTATGTCCAAATTAAACTCTTTGGCCCACTCTTGGTGCCTCGGATGTTTATTAACTTCTGGTTTGTAGTTTAAGGAAAAAGAAAGAGATGAAATATTTGCATTATAAGAGAAATAAGAAACTTAAAAAGATTCATTAACTTTTCTAGATCTAGAAGGTGCTAACTTAAGTAATAACTAACCTTTATTGACCATTTCCCAGGAGGTAGGCATTGTGTTAAGTCTTCTATATGTATTAATTCATTGAAAGTTCATGATAGCCCTACGAGGTAGGTATTGTTACTATTTCTTTTTTACAAAGAAACAAGTTCAGGGAAGTTACATAAGTTTCCTGAAGACACATAGCTACTAAATGTAGAAAAGACTATGAGCATAGGTAATTTAGCTTTATCTTCTGGACTTTTAACTACTGTGCTATATGTTTATCACAAATACAAGAGGATATAGAGTGTGTGTGTTTTTTTTTTTTTTTGAGACCAAGTCTCACTCTGTTGTGCCCAGGCTGGAGTACAATGGTGTGATCTCGGCTCACTGCAACCTCCGCCTGCCTGGTTCAAGCAATCCTCCTACCTCAGCCTCCCGAGTAGCTGGGACTACAGGTGTGTGCCACCATGCCTGGCTAATTTTTTGTATTTTCAGTAGAGAAAGGGTTTCACCATGTTAGCCAGGATGGTTTCAATCTCCTGATCTCATGATCTGCCCGCCTCAGCCTCTCAAAGTGCTGGGATTACAGGTGTGAGCCACTGTGCCTGGCCAGAGTTTTAAATAAGTATTTTAAAACAGGTAGAATGTCAATACTGTTAATTTATGTAATAAAGTATTGCAAAAACTTTTGTTAAAAATGGAATGTCACAACTACATATAGAGTTGCCCATGTAAAATAGTCCTAAAGAAGTATTTCAAGATCGAATAAGAGACAGGTAGTTTGACAGAAGTCTGATCAGAGACAGAAGATAGCTTCTCTTGGAATCGGCTTAATATATTTATCCATTTCTTTTACCAAAGGTAATTTATGGAAATACAGAAATCTGAACCTTGGTTTGTTTTTCACCCAGAAAAGTAGAACACTGTGAATATGACTGGGATTTTTCCAAACAAAACTTTTAATGAACTAATGTTATGAAAAATGCTGAATTATTACTAATTGCTACATCTCAAGACTAACTTCAAGCAAAATGATGTTTGAAATAAAATTTGAAGAAATACAAGACCCAATTCCATAATTATTTCCTCCTTTCTACATCTTAGGAACATGGAATATGAGCAGCTGACAGCAAAGGACGATCCAGTCCACTTGTTTTCACTAAGCTGCCCTTGTAATTCATGGCAACCATTGTTTATACATAATAATTTCTTACATTTATTTCATAACTGAGACATTCTCCATATTAATTGAATACTCTCCCCTAGTCATTTTGGAATCTTTAGAAAAAAATTAGCTAAGGAAGTGACACTAACTCTGCTTGTAATTTTTTGGCCTCTTCCTCTGTCTGAAATATAAATAAACTTTATTGGTCTCCCCTACCACCACCAACAAACTTAACACCAGCATAGTGGGAACAGTCCCTACATTATACCTTCCCAATCCCTAGAACTAGCTTGATCTGGGCTCATGGCCTTTTTACCCACTATTCAATATTTCAGGAAACTGTTTGCATTTTTCTAATATTTAAAAATGTAATAAAAGACTCCAAACTTGACAGCAATTAGAAGGGCAATTTTATTTTCCTCTTGATCATTTAAAAGATAGCAGTGATTTTTAATTATTTGAAATATTCTCTGCAGCAAATTAATATTTAAAACATGTTATAAAGAGATTAATATATTATGAAAAAGCTACTGCATTATTTTGTTTGACCTTAAAAATGGATCTTTTTTTTTTTTTTTTTTTTTGAAAGGAAAAGAGAGGAAAGAAAGTGAGAGTGAAAGAAAGAAAAAAAAAGAATGTACGAGAGAAAGAAAGAGGAAGAAAAAGAGGGAGAGAGAACAGGATTCTTGTTCTACCTGCCCAGGCTAGAATGCAGTCTGAAAATGGGTATTAAAAACCTCTATTATGCCAAT
>CAUYLG010016710.1:0-18941 GCA_963573385.1 Cacajao melanocephalus | reverse complement strand
TGCCCCCGCCCTGTGTTCCCAGAAAGCATCTAAGTTTGAGAAGTCTACCTATTTTTTTGTGCTCCAGAAAACACGTAACCACAAAGGACCACTTTGCCCTCACATATTCTAAGATAAGATTCATCTCCATCCTTTTTCAATGACTCAGATAAAACTCATCGCTATCTTTCCTCATTACACTCACAGGAATGTCCCTCATTTACTTCTTTTTATAAAACCGTACTCTTCCATCCTTTCCTTCAAATATTTGCCTTATTAAAATATTATTTTAATGCAATATCTCCCTATTGCAATAGCCTGAATGAATCATGTCCTCAATTGTATGAGACATTTGTCTTTCACAGTTTTGGTGGCATTACTTGAATGGGATTGAGCTTTATCACTGGATCCTTATTTAGTTCACTTAGTTACCAGTGTCTCTTGGAGTCCTTCTGACCTGTACCTGACTGACTGTCTCGTGAGTCTAATTCTTAATCCTATGCTCCAGGTTCTGGTTCATTAATAGCTAATACTTTATGATAAGTATTTGATTTTTATTCTTTTTGAGTACCCACTGATGACAACTGTGATTTGATAGTTTGATCATTGAAAATCTATGAATAGATTAATGGCTTATAGAGATCTCATCTCTGTTAAGCAAAATACAACAGAGAATCTGGTGTGTTAGTCTTTTCTGTTTTTTGGTCTATTTTAAGCTAAAAATCTATTAAGAACCCTTTTCCATTGAAAAGAGGTCAGCTCTTTGATATACACCAGTGAGTTTTTAAATTCTGGGTTTACTTTTGAACCATGGCTAAAATGTGTCTGTTTACATGTTTATGCAATTTATAAGAACGTTTGTATCTTATTATGTGAGAAAGCAATATTTTTCTTCTTCTGGATGATGTTAATAAATTAGATTATAGCTCTCTTTCTCTTTGATTTAGATAAAAATAAATGCCTTTATAGATTGAATATTTCCAAAGATTTCCTGGTATAAATTAAACATAGTATTATCAATGTGCCAAAACCATGGATTATTATAATAACTAACTTAGATTTTAAGTTTAAATTCACATAATTTTATATTTTTAATTTTTAAGTGACAATTGAACAGATGCATGGTGTACATGGTAATGTTTATAAACATATCTAGTGAACAAGTCAGGGTAATTAGCATGCTAAATTCACACAATTTAGGTAAATATTTGGCAAAAGAAACTAGTTTAATATTGTCAGCTTAATAAAAATAGCAACGACTTTTCTGAGTTATTTGAATAAATTATAATACAAACTTACATTCTTATTCTACCTGGGTATGTGCTTCCTTAATTTATACAGATTTACTAATTGAATAAGCTGTCATTACTTCTACATTTAAAAGTTAATATTATAAAAATGTAAATATTGTTTAGCCAAACTGAATCATTATTCTGACAAACTTTATTTCAATACTAATTATGTTCTCTAGTATGTCAAGTTGAATATAATTTCCTAGATCTTTAGGGTAATTTAAATACTTGAACTAATAATAAGTGGCGTTTATTAATGGATGTTATTTAGATACTCAGATAATTTCTAAACCTGATAGAATACTGAAATATTAATTACTAAGAACAATTTTAGGTTTATATGCATTCTGCCTCTTATTTCTCTATGAATTAGAGGAACTATATGTATTTGCATCTGATGGTAAACATACCCATATTTGCCACTTTAAGAAGTTGTACTATAAGGGATGTGTGTGGCTATGAAAAGTGTGAGCTGTTTATGAGCTTTGTTATTCTGTCTTAAAATCTTGATGTGTTACAGTGCAATTATCCTAGGCGTCCTCTGATGCCACCCCACATTATTATTTCAGGTGAAGAACCAGGCTGTTTGTGGTTTCTATTCACCATATTCTGGACCATAAAACAAACCTCAACACATTTAAGAGAAATGACATACAGATTGTGTGCCCAACCACAATTGAATCAAACTAGAGATAATAACAGAAAGATAGCAAGAAAATCTCTCAATGTTTAAAAAATATAAAATACTCTTCTAAGATTTCAGGAGTCAAAGATGTACTCTCAAAGGAACCCAAAATATACATCAAACTGAATTAAAGGAAAATGCAATATAATCAGATTTGTGGGACACAGCTAAAGCAATACCAAGAGGGAAATTTATAGTGCTAAATGCTAACATTAGAAAAGAAAAAGTCTCAAATCACCAATTTAAGCTCCAATCTCAAGAACCTCAAGGGAAAAATAAAACGAAAACCACAAAAAGAAGAAAGAGAAAGAAATATTAAAGGTAAGAGTGGAAACTAATAAAATTTAAAACAGTAAAAAAAAATCAATGAACACAGAACTGGTTCTTTTAAAATATCAATAAAATAACAGAGCCTCCAGCAAGACTGATGAAATAAATAAAAATACAAATTGCCAACATTAGGAATGAAACAGCAAATATCAACACAGAATCTGCAGAAATCAAAGAATAATAATGTTTCTAAACATTTACATTTGCCAATTTAGACGTCTTCATAAACCACAAACTAAATACAGTAGCTTCGATTTCTGTAGTTTCGGTTGTCCGTGATCAACCACAGTCCAAAAGTATTAAATAGGTAATTTATGAAATAAAAAATTCATAAATTCCAAATTGTACACTATTCTGAGTTGCAAAATGAAATCTTGCACAGTCAGTCCCACCTCATCCTGCCCAGGGCATGAATCATGCCTTTTCCTAGCATACCTATGCTGTATAGGATCGGTATACATTAGTCCCTTAGTAGCTATGTAGGTTATCAGATAGAAAACACACAGTATATATTTTGTCCAGTACTACCTGTGGTTTCAGGCAACAAGTTGCAGCTTGAAATGTTTCCCCCATGAATAATGGGCAACTACTGTAACTCACACAACATGAAACAGATAATTTTTGTAGTCTTCTAAATCTTAAGGAAACTAAATCATAATTTTGAAATTACCTCCAAAAAATCTTCTGGTCAGATGATTTTACTAGAGAACTCTACCAAGCATTTTTAAATAGAAATAACCCCAATTTTACATAATCCCTTCCAAAAAACAGAAGAGGAGGGAAAACTTGCCAGTTCACTGTATTAAACTATTATTATGCAAATACAGAACCACACAAAAGCATCACAAGAAGAGATAACTACAGATTTATATCTAACTTGAATACAGTCATAAAAAGTTTTAACAAAATATGAAATAAAATTTAGCAATAAGTAAAAGGAATTATATACAACCATGTGGGATGTATTCCCTAAATGGAAAGCTATCTCAATATTTGAATTTCAATCAATATAATTCACCATAAAACAAGCAAAAGATAAATAACATGATCATATTAAGGCAGAAAAAATAATTTGACAACATTCAATCCCCTTTGATAACTTTTAAACTCTCATTAAAAAAAATAGAGTACCAAAAAACATCCTACAGCTAACGTTATACATAATAGGGAAAGACTGAAGATTAGGAACAAGGCACAGATGTCTATTCTCACTGCTCTTATTCCATGTAGTGCTAGAAATTCAAGCCAGTAAAATGAGAGAAGAAAAAGAAAAGGCATGCAAATCAAATAAGAAAAAGTAAAATTGCCCCTATTTGCAGATGGCATTGCAGTTTGCTATGTTGGAAATCCTGAGGATTTCACGAAAAGAAACCTAAAGTGAATGTTGAAGTTCAGAAGGTTACAGAATACAAGATAAACATAAAAATATTATCTACTAGCAATAAAGACATATGCACAAAAATTAAAAAATAAAAGCCAATTTATTAGCACTCACTAAAAATATATTTCATATAACAATGCATGCACATGACCTATATGCTGAAAATTATATAACACTGATGAAAGAAATCAAAAACCCAAACAAATGGAGAGACATATTATGCTGACAGATTGGAAAAGTTAACACAGTAAAGGTGTCAATTCTTCCAAAATTGATATGTAGGTTAAACAAAATTCTTATCAAAATTCTAGCAAGATATTTTATAGATATTTCCAAAATTATTCTAAAATTTACATGGAAAGGCAAAGGAATTAGAATAGTTAGAACAATGTTGAAAACAGAATAAATTGGAGGGAACTGATAATTGGACTTTAACACTTATTAACATTTATCACCTAGCTACAGTTATCAGTCTGTATCATACTGGCAGAAGGTTCAACAATAAAACCATGGAATGAAACACAGAACTGAGAACACAGAATCAAAAATATGCTAAACTGACTTATAGCAAAGTTGCAAAATCAATTTAATGGAAAATAAAGGTAATCTTTTTCAAGAATTGTCTTCATTGTTTAGGTTTTAATTGAGTGGAAAATACACAGTTAATTACGATATTGGGTTTTATGCATTCCTATGGAACTGACTCTCTACAAGAAAGTAGAAGTGGTACCGGCAGCACAAAATGTGCTAAGTAGTTTAACTGAGTAGATTTTCCTATTTGCCACAAACACTTGGTAGGTGTTGGAAGAACTGAGTTATATGCATTAGGATATGGCTTGAGTGGGTTGTACAAAGAGAAGAACTCCGCACATAGAGTGGAATTCTGAGAAGCTGGCAGGCCATGTAACCCAGGTGGGACACGAATGTCAGTACATGAAATCCTGTAGAAATAATATTGAATGAAGTGAATGGACATATTAAGTAGGCAATATAGCCAGTTTTCAATATTTAGGAAGTTTACAAATTATTCTTCAATATACTTAGTATATTTTAATTTTTAGAATAAAATATAATATGCTGAAAGAATATTTCTCAACATTCCACATAATCCCAGGAGTTCTAGTGAAAGAAAATTCAAGGCTGCTTGAAAATACTCCACAAAAATAATTCCCTGGGAAATATTTTTATAAATAGACATATAAGTATTTTACATATTTTTATAGGGAATATGAAAATTGCAACGATCTTCATTATTTTATCTTCAGATTTACATTCCAAATTCCTGGTATTATCAAAATGCTAGGTCAGCATTTAGGAATGCATAAAACCCAATATATAAGTATTTTGTAATTTAACCACGAGACATATTATGTACAGCACAGTTAAAATATATCTGTATAGATCAGCCCATGGATTTTGTCTGTGGCCCTAAGCAGTATTCCTAATGAATTTTTATGCAACAAAGTAAAGTGTATAGTAATTTTGAAATTGTATTTAAATAAATGTACTGAAGGATTATTTCTTGAATTCCCTTGGCACTAAGTTCCTGAAAAATTATATTTGTACATTTTCAATTATGACTTATGCTCTGATTTAAATTATAATACAAAATGCATCTAATTGGTTTGATTTTCTTGGAGCTATAAACTAGAATACACTATAAAAGTAAATTGAATTAGGTTGAAAAATGTTAAATTCTCAGTTTAAGTTTTTTAGTTTTCACTTTGTGCTGGCTGTTCTTGGTGACATACTGTATTAAATACAATAATGTTGACAGCTAAGTACATTTAAATTCAAATGATACTCTCATTAAGAATTAGGAATGCTATCATTTCAATGTTTCAGATTGTTCTAAAGCACGATGTTAAAAATGAAAAATCATATTCTGAATTAGAAATGTAATGATCTAAATCACAATGGATATTTTGTATTTGGTCTATATGGAATTTTTCAGTTTCATGTGAAGAATTTTAAACTTTTTAAATGATCTTCTAGGTTTATATTAGATTTCCCTAAATAATTGTAAATATTTTTAGAAAATTGTTTTCATTTAAAGTTCAAAAGAGCATGCAAATTATTTAGAAAATAATAGAATTATATAAACTTTCATTTAAAAATTTGTGGAATTCATGGGAATAAGGAGTGGAAAGAAAAGAGAACCTAGCTGAGGCAGTAACAGCAATAAAGGTGACACAGACTTTGTTCCTATCAAGTTTATAATGCTAAAGACAGTAAACAAGCAAAAAAATGTAATTTTGTATAGCAAGAAATCTCATGAAGTAGACAAAAAAGAGAATAATAGATGGAAGTGACATGTAAGCTGAGACCTAAGTGACAATAAACAAGTGTCAGGTTATTTGGGGAAAGAGTTTTCTAGGAAGATGGGACAGCAAATACAAAGGCTGTGAGCTGGGCACAAGCAAATGTGGTTTAAACAGTGAACCTGAAGTACACAAGTATAATATAAATTCCAGAATGCAGGCAGGGGCCAGATCATTGGCTCTAAAACGATGAGCTTGCATTGTATGTCAAGTACTCTGCAAAGCAAGTATAATCGAAATTTTATCATGGCCTGGTTTGTATGCTAAAAGGATTTTTCCTGCTGCTGCCTGGAAAATGCATTGTAAGGAGAGACAAATGTGAAAGCTGGAAAACCAATTAGGAAGTAATTTACAGTAATCTAAACAAGAAGGGAAGGGATTTCTAGACAGAAGAGTAAATAGGGTGGGCTGGACTGCTTAAGGCATAATTTGACATAATTTATCACAAAATATAGTGATCAGTATCTTTAAGTAGAATTTCAGATATTAAAGTTCTAAAATGTCATACATTGAGTTGATTGAATCTAGTTATCTAAACCAGTTATTTGGATGTTGTGGATTTAGATGTTCATAACATGGAAAATTTATTAACCATATATCTTGATGCATGGGATAAGATTAAAATTGTGTGACTGTTTTTACCTTATTCACTTCTTTCAAATCCAAATGAATCAAAGTTCCTCGCTTATTGTAACCTCAATGACAACAAAATTGTGCCCATTAAATGCACACAACTTTAATATGTAGGGCAATGTGTTTTGTTTGTTTGTTTTTTTTGAGACAGAGTCTTGCTCTGTTGCCAGGCGCCAGGCTGGAGTGCAGTGGCATGATCTCAGCTCACTGCAATCTCCGCCTCCTGGGTTCAAGCAATTCTCCTGCCTCAGCCTCCCAAGGAGCTGGGACTACAGGCGCTGGTCATCATGTCCAGCTAATTTTTGTATTTTTTAGTAGAGACGGGGTTTCACCATGTTGGTCAGGATGGACTCAATCTCTTGACCTCATGATCCACCCTCCTCGGCCTCCCAAAGTACTGGGATTACAGGTGTGGGTCACCAAGCCTGGCCAATGTGTTTTAAGGGTGCTTTATGTCATAAAGGATAATTGAGAATTGTTCTATAGGAGGACAAAGTACACTATCAAGAGTACATATCATCATTGCAAATACAGTTTAAGGAACAGAAAAGAAATGATGAATACTAAACTTCTCTTTGAAGTGACTCATGCTAATCTACACTTTAATTGTATACTCTGGTTCTCTGCATCCACATGGGGAAAGATATTTTATTGACTGCCTTCCAAATATGTTTGGGTGCCATGGAAGATAAGCTGACATTACAATATATATTGTGATTTCAATTACTAAAAGAATCATGAGTCTATTTTTAAGACTAGAAATTTTCTCTTATTGAAAGGAAGAAATTAGAAACAAAGCAGTTAAGTAATTTTGTACAGGTCACATCCCAAGCTAATTGGATATTTGGTAATAGAACCACAACAACCGAAACTTGAAATTTATAATCAGAAGATCATGTTATTTTTAAAATAAACGAAAAAAGTCTTCAAATTACATGTATTATTAGCTCTTTTACTACATATTGCCATTGGTTTTAATCAATGTTACTGAGGTATAATTTACATACAAGAAAACACAGCCAGTTTAGTTGTGCAGATCAGTGAATTTCTAGAAATATGATCACCACAATCAATTAGAGAACAATTTCATCACCACAAAAACATTGCCTACTAACTCTTTGTAGTAAATTCTCCCTCACCACCAGTCTTAGACAATTACTTTTTTGTTTCCTATAAATGCAGATTGGTTTTATCTTTTTTAGAATTTTATATAAAAGGAAGACTATGGATTATATAGTCTTCATCTGTTTTCCTTCACTTGACATATTGCTTTTGATATTTATTCATATTATTGTTTGTATCAGCCAGTATTGCACATTTTTGTATTGCTGAGCAGTTCCCTCATACATGATTATACCAACATTTTTAACCATTCAGTTGTTGTTGGGCATTTTAGTTATTGCCACTTTTACCAGCTTTACAAATAAAGTTGCAAAGAACAATCATTTATAGGTATTTGTGCACACATGTGCCATCATGTACCTTGAGCAAATACTGAGGAGTGGAGTCATTGGATTATATGCTGAATTTATGTTTAACTTCATAAGAAACTGTTACAATATTACATAGTGCTGTACTCCTGCTAAAAATACGTATAGTTCCAGTTGCTCTATGTTTTTATCAATATTTGGTATTGCTAGTGCTTTTTTTTGATTTTAGACAGTGTAGGGGCATAAACTTGTACCACATTTTTGATTGCAGTTCCCTGATGATATGGAACATCTTTGCATATGCTTATTGGCTGATTTGTACATCTTTTTGTAAAGTGTATGTTTAAGAACTTTTCCTCCTACAATTGAATTCTTTTCTTAGTATTGAATTGTAAGGGTTCTCTGGATATTCTTGAAACAAGTTCCTTGTCAGATATATATATTATAAATATTTTTTCTAATGTATAACTTGCCTTCTACCTTTTATATTAAAATCCAATTAGATAGTGTTTATTTTACAATTCATTCTATGACATATTTCGGTAGCCATATCTAAAACTTTTTTGCTAGCTTACAGTTGCAAAGATTTTCTCCTAATTTTTTTCTAGAATGTAAAAAGTCAATCTCTTACATTTATATCTACAACTCATTTCATGACAAACTTGTATATGATTTAAGTGTAGAGTTCACTTTTAAATATAATTATGTTCTAGTGCTATTTTCTAAAATATTATTTTTCAACCATTACATTTTTTTGCTGCCTTTGTTGACAATCAATCAACTCTATATGTATTGGTTTATTTCTGGACTCTCTATTCCGTTACATTGATCCACACGTTCTATACTTACGTCAATGCCAAACTCTATTTATTAGAGTAACTTTGTACCTAATCTTGGAAATCATGCAATTTAAGTCATTCAACTTTGTTCTTCCTTGAAATCATTTGTGATCTTCTAGTTCCCTTGTGTAATCATATGTTTTTAAACAAGCTTGCTCTTGTCTATGAAAATTTTCTACTGGGTTTTAATTGGCATTGCATTGAATCTATAAGTCAATTGGGAAGAATCAGCACCTAAACAGTACTGAGTCTTCCAATCCATGAACATTGCATATTTTCAGATTTCTAGGTCTTCACAAATTTCTCTCAGCAAAGCTTTATAGTTTTAACAGGTGTGGTGGATATTTTGTTAAATTTATCTTTAAGAATTTTATATTCTTGATCCATTGTCAGTCTTTTTAAAAGTTTCATCTTCCAGGTTATTATTGCTAGCATATATATAATGAACAATGAACGTGTGCATCGAGTTTGTATTTTGTGCCCTTCTTGAATTTGTGTCACTGTTCTAGTTTCTTCTGTGCACATTTGTTAGAATTTTTATGCATAGGATTATAGATATGCTTTCCTATTTTTTCCAATTTCTACAAATTTTATTTTTTTTATGACCTGTTGCACCGTACCTCCAATATTCCACTGGAAAGAAATAGAGAAAGTGTATATCCTTTCCTTTTTTTCCATTTTATGATGAAAATGTTCATTCATTCACCCATTAAGTATGCTTGGCAAGAGTAAGATTGTTGTGGATATCTTTTCTCAGGCTGACTCTATTCTTCATTTGCGAGTATATTGCTATTGATGAGTTTTAAATGAATAACATTGTATTCTGCATTTATTCAAACTAGCATATACTTTTACCTCTTTTTTATATTAATATGGTAAATTAATTTATTGAAGGTTAAACCAAGCTTGCATTCCTATGACAAATCATATGTGTCATTTTTTCAAAATAACTGTAATTAATTTCAATTGATTTCTTAGTGAAATTTAAGCAAATATGCATCTTAATTTATGATAAATGTTGTTATGCAACTTAATTTTTTCTAACATGTTCCTCAGTTTCAGTAGTAGGTAAACACTGACTGCAAACAGAAAATTACTTTGCTAGTCTTTTTGTTTTCCCCTCTATTCTTGGAAGTTTGTCTAAGATTGATACCTTTTATCACTTAAAGATTTGAAATAATTAGAATCTACCAGATAAATCATCTGTACCTAGAGATTACTTGTGGTAAGTTTTTTATTACGTATTTAATTTTTAATTGACATAATTATTTATTCATGTCTATTTCTGTAATATGTTTCATTCAAGTAGCCTATTTTATCTAAATTGTAAAATTATTTTAAAAAGTGATGTTCATAATATTCTCTTACAATCTCATTAATGTCTACAGTAATTTTGGCAATGCTTTCTTTTCCATTCTTGATATTTATAAGTAGTGACATTTCTCTTATTTTTAGGACTATACTAGATAAACATTTATGAACGTCACTTACCCTTCAAAAACAAGCCTTTAGTTTTGCTTATTTTTTTGATCATTTATCCATTTTCTATTTTATTGGCGTGTGCCTTTGTTTGTGTTGTTTCCTTTTTTCCTGCTTTTTCCAGATTATTGAGGTGGAATTTAAATTATTAATTTTAGACCTTTGGTTATTTCTAACACAAGCATTTAAAACTACAATTGACCCTTGAAAAGTGTGGAGATGAGGGGCACTAAGTTCCTGTGTAGCAAAAAACACATGTACATATTTTGACTCCCTCAAAACTTTACTAATAGCCTACTGTTGATCAGAGGCTTTGCCCATAACATAAACAGTCAATTAATACATATCTTGTACATTATGTGTATTCTAGAGTGACCCTTGAACAACCCCGGTTTGAACTCCCTGGGTCCACTAGAATTATATGCGAATTTTATTTTACCACTGCCACCATTAAGATAACAAAAGTAGTCCTTCCTCCTCTCCCTTCTCCTCCTCAGCCTACTCAGTGTGATTATGATGAGAATGAAAGCCTTTATGATGATCCCCTTCCACTTAGTGAATACTAATAATATTTTCTCTTCAATTGTGTGGGGTGAATTCCCCTAATCCCCACATTGTTTAAGAGTCAACTGTGCATTGTATTCCTGCAATGAAGTAAACTAGAAAAAAGAAAATGTTAGTAAGAAAATCATAAGGAAGAGAAAATAGATTTACTATTCATTAAATGGAAGTCAATTATAGGTTCTTCATTCTTATCATCTTCATGTTAAGCAGGCTAAGAAGGAAAAGAGGATGGGTTAGTCTTGCTGTCTAAGGGTTTGTTATGGTAGTAAATGATGAAATAGACTAGTATCTACATATTTATGCATTTATGACATATTCTTTTTCTAATTTTAAAAAACATTTCTAAGCTTGAAAAATGTGAAGTTTCGAAGCACTGCACCTTCACACTCAGTTTGTCTGCAAGATTTTTCAAATTGTCACTTATCTCCAAAAATTTCCCAATATATTTATTGAAAAAGATTCATGTATTAAAAACCTACATTGTTCAAGGGTCAACTGTATTGCATTTCCTGTAAGCACTGATTCAACTACATCTCCTATTTTTTACTATCTTTATATATTTTCAACTTTGCTCCAATTAGTTCTAATTTACTTTGTGTTTTATTTTTTGAGCCATTGTTGATTGATAATATGGGTGAAGATAACTTTTTTCCACATTATTTTATTGATTCCAAATTTGATTACTCTGTGGTTAGTGAACATAATATATGTGATTATTGAAGCTTTTCCCTCCCCATGCCCTCAGGAAAATGGTCTATCTTGGTAAGTTGTCTGTATGTACTAGAACAGAATATATGCTCTGCTGTTTTGGGACAGTATATTTTTTTTGTTTGTTTGTATGTTTTCCACTTGTCTCATAGATTAGTGTGCCTGCTCCAGAACTTCATATAGCCAGAATCAAATTCAAATTTCTGATTAACTCAAAAGTATAATAAACTCTGTTATTGGTACTCCCAGAAAGTTGCAAAAAGAGGGTTCAACTCTTTTAGTAATATTTTAAATATTTTATTTTAAAATTCACTTGAATATATGACTGTTTAATTATAACCTACACCTTTGATGTTTTAAATGCTTCATTTAAGTGAAAATATCAATAAAGTAGCGCATATATTTTAAGGTAATCACCCATTGCTGGTTTACAAACCTAAGTAGCCTAAATATGAAATATTTGGGGCCTTGCCTGCATAAGTACCTTAATCTGCATAAGTGCCACTCTGTTTTGAAGAAATTAAAGCATTCACAGAAAAATGGGTAGTTCTTACCATACTTGAAAATTGCTAGGAGTAAAGGGGTGATATCCTAAACGAATTTGGAAGTTTATGTGAAACCAAAATGTTGGAGCATGAGTGGGAAGGTCATAGGATAACTAATTATATAATGTAGTATGATATGTGTTACAGTGATTTCCTTTGCTGATGTAGTCCTTGAAAGACTGGTACATGACAATAGTTGTTGTTTGAGAGCTCACTAGGATTAATCTGTAGAGTTTTCATCTTACAGTGAAAGAGGGACAATTACTGAATTTATGACCTAAGAACTTTTGTAGTACAAAAAAACATGAAAATAATTAGGGAAAGTTGAAAAGCAATTATTGGGGAAATCACTGAAAGCTGCTGTAACCAAGAGCAGAAGTTGCCACTAAGAAGTTATTTAGCATAAATCGTTAGGCAAGGAACTGGCAATAGTGAAGCATATAAATTTTTTAATTAATTATGAACAGCTAATTGGATATTTTTTGAAAGCATATTATTACTACATAAGCATATTATTGCTAAAGTTCAAACTTAGGAAATGTATGTTATATCTACATAAATAGTAAGCTTTGAATCCGTATCTATGTGCTTTTTTGAGGAGTGATCTCAGTAACATGGCAGAATAGGATATGCCAACCTTCTTTCTCCCTACAAAAAAAATAATTTGGAAGCTATTCACAAACAAAAATAACTCTGGAAGAGCTCAAGAATCCATGTAAAAAGCTACGACAATAAAGTGGAAGAAAAAGCTTGGGTAATCACACAAAAAGGGTGGAAATAATAGTTTTATTTTGCATGACTCTCCCCATTCACCAGGCAGTTGTTGCTTAGTGGAGAGAGAAAACTTTCTGGCACACAAGTCTCCTTCCCAGAGAAAAGGAGAGCAGAGTTGATAACCAGCTTTCCGTGACTTCTGGGATACTGACCAAACAAATAGGTTCAGTTTCACTTCACCCAGATCCCCAGGGAGAACAGCATAGCTGAGACATAGAGAGATGACTGGGAGCAAAAAGGAAAGATGGAGATTAGCAGGGTCCACCATGCAGAGAGAATCACCTCAGTTCCTAGTGATCTGTTCTGCACAGATTTCAACTGTCTTCTAGACTGAGGATCAAAATAGCACTCACAGCTACTGTGCACCTTGCACAGCGCTCACCACCATGGGTTCTGCAGCACATTCCATGGTGGACCCTTTTGGTGTGTTCCACAAGAGAACCTGAGCAACTTCCACTACTGAAGAATCCAGGAGCCAGCAGAGCCACAAGGGGCTCCACGCAGGTTTTGTCACTTAAGGCCCTACAGTTTTTGCTGTAAGTTTCCAGGTGCTAAAGCCACTACTCTTTTCTCTGTCTCCTTTCCCAAGTGATTGCAGCTGCTTTTATGAATGCCCCAGTCTACGGTGCCCAGCACAGCCATTGCACAAGTGCCTGGAAATGGTCCCAGGGCCTCTGCCACAGGTAGTGGTCTTTACAACTGTATATATGTGTGTCTCAAGCTAATACCTGCTTCTAGGTTTGTGCACACTGCCAGCCCTGGCCCTCACAGCTATGTATATCCAAGCAGCTGGCCCTTTACCCAGATATCTTCCCTCACCTCTGTGCTTTCACCTTCAATTGGAACTTTCAGTTGTGCACCTGTGCACATTTTCAGCTTGGGTCTGCAGCTGCCCAAGAACACATAGCCAGCCTGACTCCTGTCTCTGGAATGCAACTGGTCCCTGCAATTGTGGATGAGTACACTGCCAACCCCCACCATCATGTGTGTATGTGCAGTTGGCTGAAGCCCCTCTTTATTTCTGGCCTCAGCCCTTGCCATTACTCATAAGACCACATCTGGCCTCTGCTACAACACACATGACTGTAGTCAAACCCTACATCATAGTGTGTGCAGAGCACAAGGTCTAGCCCCCACTACTGCCTGCCTACGTCCCTTGTCACTAGACCCAGAGGCATTCCTGAGGATCCCAGTAGCCCTCACAACCAGCTCAGGCCTTCCAGAACTCTTGCCACCAAGGACAACACATTTGGCAATGTCAAAGGCTCACTTGTCTGAGTCAATGAGACATCACGTGTCCCCAAACCTGGAGCTTCCACACACCCACGCTTGTTTCTCTGTGCCATTATACCTAGTGCTACAGTGTCCTCCTCCAACCACCCCACTCCCACCACCCCCCCCATGTACACTGGAGGTCTTTTCTTTCTGAAGTGAATCCACAAAGTCTGAAAAAGATGCTGCCCATTTATAAGGCTACAAGGATTACAGAGTACCAGGGACACATGACAACACCAAAGGAATACAATAAACATTCAGTAACTGACCCCAAAGAATTGAGATTTATAAATAGCCTAACAAATAATTAAAAATAATTGCTCTAAATGAAGCTTTAATAACTACAAAACCACACACAATTTAATAAGATCAGTAGAACAATAAGAACAAAACAAGATCAACAAAGAGATAGAAAACATAAAAAAGAACTAAACAAATTTTAGAGCTGGAAAGAAAATACAATCACTGGGCTAAAAAGCACAAGAGAAAGCTTCAACAGCATACTAGACCAAGTAGAAGAAAGACTAAGGGAACTCAAAGACAGATCATTTTAGAGCATTCAGTCAAAAGACAAAAAAGGCAAAGACTAAAGAAGAACAAAGCAAATCTATAGAATCTGTGAAACATCATCAACAAAACTGAGTTTCATATAATAGCTGTTCCAAAAGGAAAAAAAAGGAAAGGGACAGAAAGCTTATTAAAATAACAACACCAATGGCTGAAGACTTTCCAAATCTGGGAAGAGATATGAACATTCAAGAATAGGAAATTGAAAATTCTGCAATCAGATTCAAGCCAAGGAATATTTTACCAAGACATATTATAATCAAACTTTCAAAAACCAAAGTCAAAGAATTTTGAGAGCAAGAAGAGAAAAGGAGAATATCATATATAAGGGAAGATTATAAAACTATCAGCAGATTTTTCAGCAGAAATATCACAGGCCAGGAAAGAGTGGAATGATATATTAAATGTTCTGAAAGAAAAAGAAAAATATTTATAAAAACAAAATAAAACTTTTCACAAAAACAAAAGCTGAATGAATACATCGACACTACGTCTGCCTTATAAAAAATGCTAAAGGGAATTCTTCAAGCTGAAATAAAAAGTAGCTAATTGGTAACATGAAAACCTGTGAAAGTATAAAACTCACTGGTAAAGGTAAATATATAGTTAAATCCAGAATACTCTAATACTGCAATGATGCTGTATATCATCATAACTAGTATAAAGTTATGACACAATTATTAACAATAACTTTAGCTACATTAACTTATTAGTGGATACACAATATAAAGATATATAAACTGTGACATCAAAAACATATAATAAAATAGGGAAGAGGGTAGTAAAAGGTGCAGAGCTTCTGTATACAGTCAAAGTTTAGTCATTACCAGATTAAGGTAGACTGCTATACGATGTTTATATAAACCTCACGCTAACCATACATCAAAACCCTTAGTATATATGCAAAAGATAAAGGGTAAAAAATCAAGGTATATGATTGCAGAAAATTAACAACTCACCAAAAATATACAAAAATAAGGAGGAATGGGGAAAAAAGATTAAGAAAAAACGAAAATAATAAAAAAATGGTAATAGGCAATTATTATCTATCAACAGTTACGTGAATAAGACTAAAACCACTATTCTAAAGGTATAGAGTTACTGAATAATAAAAAAAAAATGTAATACCAACTATATGCTGAGTACAAAAGACTCCCTTTAAATTTAAGGGCACACATAGACTGAAAATGTAGGGACAGAAAAAGATATTTCATGCCAATGGTAATAAAATGAAGCAGGGGTACCTATATCAATTAAATTAGAATTTAAGTCAAAAACTCTCACAAGAGATAAAGAACATCAGTATATAATGATAATGAGATCAATACACAAGAAGATATAATAATTATAAATATATATGTCTCAACATCAAGGCACCCAAATACACAAAGCAAATATGAACAGAACCGAAGGGATAAATAAACAGTAATAAAACATTAGGGGACTTCAGTATCCCACTTTCAGAATATATAGATCGTCCACACAAAAAGTTAATTAGGAAAACTGGGATTTGAATAACACTATAGGCCAAATGTATCTAAAGGACATATACAGAATATTTCATCTAACAGAAAGAGAATATAAATTTTCTCAAGGACTCATTGAGCACCTTTTAGAATAGGTCACATGTTTGGCCACACACTAAGTATTAACATTTCAACAAGACTGGAATCATATCAGGTATCTTTTTTGACCACTGTGGCATAAAACTGGAAAACAATAGCAGGAAAAAAGTAGAAAATTCACAAACGTGAAAATTAAATGACATGTTCCTAAGCTACCGATAGTCAAAGAAAATATCAAAAAGGAATAAAAATATATTGAGACAAGTGAAAATGGAAACATAACCCAGCAAAGACTGTGAGATGCCACAAAAGCAGTTCTAGAAGGGAACTTTGTAGTGATTAATATTAGAAAGGAAAAAAGATCAAAAAAAAAAAAAAGAAGAAAGATCAAAACAAACAACTTAATGTTAAACTTCAATGAACTAGACAAAGAAGAACACATTAAACCAAAGTTAACCAAAGGAAGAAAATAATAAAAAAATTACCAGAGCAGAAGTAAACCAAATAGGGGATAAAGAAACTATAGGAAAAATCAATAAAGCGTTGGGTTTTTTTAAAAAACAAAACAAAATAAAACAAAATTAACAAGCCCTTAATTAAACTGACTAAGAACGAAAAAGAGAGAGAAATGCCAATTTAAAAAATTACAAATTAAAATGGAGACTATAATCAATGGATGATTCAGAAATATAAAGAATCATAAAGGACTATTATGAACAATTATATGCCAATAACCTGGGTAACCTAGAGAAAATGGATAAATTCCTAGAAATATACAACCTACAAAGATTGAATTAACAAGAAAGTCTCAACAAAATAGTAACAAATAAAGTGATTGCAGAAGTAATTAAAAACCTCCCAACAAAGAAGAGCCCAGGACCAGATGGCTTCACAGCAGAATTCTTCTGAAAATTCAAGGAAAAAATAATATTAATCCTTTGTACGTAGAGAGAGTACTTCCAAATTCATTTGATGAGGCCAATATCACCTTGACACCATTGCCAGACAAAGACATTTAAATAAAACTAGAGGAAAATATCTTTGATGAATATAGCTGTGAAAATTATTAATAAAATACTAGCAAACTGACTCACTAATACATCACAAAGATTATACATCATGGCCATTGGAATTTATTCCTGGGATTGTAAGCTTGGTTTCACATATGCAAATAAACGTGATACAACATAGTCACAAAACGAAAGACAAAACAATACCCGATCATGTCAACAGAAGGAGAAAAAGCATTTGCAAAAGTTTAACAGGCTTTCATGATTTTTTTTAAAAAAACCCTTTTCAAAATAGGTATAAAAGTAAATTTATTCATTATAAAAAAGATCATTATGAAAAGCCTATAGCTAATATAATAATCAATGGGGAATTATTGAAATCTTTCTTCTAAGATCTGGTACAAGGCAAGGAAGCCCACTCTTACTAATTCCATTCAACATAGCAGTGGAAAAATTAGCAAGACCAATAAGACAAAAAAATAAGAAAGAGATAAAAGCATACAAATCAGAAAGAGAAAAGTAAAATTATATGTATTTGCAGATGGCATGATTGTATATGTAGAAATGCACAAAGGCTCTACATGCATAAAAACAATGTTGCAATTAATAGTGAATTTAGTAAAGTTACAGGATACAAAATCAACATACAAACTGCAATGAACTAGACAAAGAAGTTGAATCCTTTACATCAATAGTTACTTATTCAAAAAGGAAATCAAGTAAACACTCTCATTTCCTATAGCATAAAACATCATAATAAAATACTTAGGAATAAATTTAACCAAGGACATGAACGATCTGTACATTTAAATTATAAAACACTGATGAAATAAATTGAAGAAGATACAAATAAATAAAAAGACACAATGCTCATAAACTGGAATAATTAATGCTATTAAAATGTTATACTAGTCAAAGATATATACAGATTCAGTGCAATTCCTGCCACATGTCAATGGCATTTTTCACAGAAACAGAGAAACAATTCTGAAAATTTTATAGAACCACAAAATATTCTGATACTCAAACCAATCTTTAGGAGAAAAAATAAAATTGGAGGTTTTACACTTTCGCATTTTAAATTATATGACAAATCTGTAATAGTCAAAATAGTATGATACTGACTGATATGGTTTGGCTGGGCTGTGTCCCCACCCAAATCTCATCTTGAATTGTAACTACCACAATTCCTACATGTCATGGGAGGTGATTGAATTATGTGGGTGGGTTTTTCCTACGCTGTTCTTTTGATAGTGAATGAGTCTCAAGAGATCTAATGGGATTAAAAATTGGAGTTTCCCTTCACAAACTATCTCTCTTTCTCTCTCTCTCTCTCTCTCTCTCTTTTTTTTTTTTTTTTTTTTTTTTTTTTTTTTTTTTTTTTTGGAAGGACAAAAAAAAAAAATTTTTAAATTACAACAAATACAAAACAAAAAATTTTTTGGGCACAAAACAAAAAAAAAAAAAAAAAATAAAAAAAAACAAAAAAAAAAAAAAAAAAAAAAAAAAAAAAAAAAAAAAACACAGAGAGAGACAGAGAGAGAAAGAGAGATAGTTTGTGAAG
>CAUYLG010016708.1:0-10886 GCA_963573385.1 Cacajao melanocephalus | reverse complement strand
TTTTTTATTTTTTTATGGGTTTTTTGTGTGTATATCGACTTCTTTTTTGCAGTGATGTTTTTTATTTCTTTTTTTTTTCTACTTTTTGAGGTTTTTTTTTTTTTTTTTTTTTTTTTTTTTGGCTCTTACTCCTCTAGCTCTTTCAATTTTGATGATAGGATGTTTTTAGATCTTTCCTTGCTTCTCATGTGGGCATTTATTGCTATAAATTTTCATCTAGACACTGCTTTAAATATGTCCCAGAGATTCTGGTACGTTGTGTCTTCGTTCTCGTTGGTTTCAAAGAACATCTTTATTTCTGCCTTGATTTCATTGTTTATCCAGTCAACATTCAAGAACCAGTTGTTCAGTTTCCATGAAGTTGTGTAGTTCTGAGTGAGTTACTTAATCCTGAGTTTTAATTTGATTGCACTGTGGTCTGAGAGACTGTTTGTTATGATTTCCATTCTTTTGCATTTGCTGAGGAGTCATTTACTTCCAATTATGTGGTCAATTTTACAGTAGGTGTGATGTGGTGCTGAGAAGAATGTATATTCTGTGGATTTGGGGTGGAGAGTTCTGTGTTATTCTAGTTATTCTGGTTATTCTAGTTATTCTGGTTATTCTAGTTAGCATTTTGTCTAACCTTTTGTCAAGGTTCTTAGTGTCTATTAGGTTTGTTTGGTCGAGATCTAAGTTCAAGTCCTGGATATCCTTGTTAATTTTCTGTCTCCTTGATCCAATATTGACAGTGGAGTGTTAAAGTCTCCAACTATCATTGTGTGGCAGTCTAAGTCTCTTATTAGGTCGTTAAGAACTTGCTTTATGTATCTGGGTGCTCCTTTATTGGGTGTGTATGTATTTAGGATCATTAGCTCTTCTTTTTTAAATTTTATTTAATTAATTAATTTATTTATTTATTTTAAAGACGGGGTTTCACCATGTTGGTCAGGCTGGTCTTGAACTCCCGACCTCAGGTGACGCACCCACCTTGGCCTCCAAAGTGCTTGGATTACAGGTGTGAGCCACCTCGCCCGACCAGCTCTTCTTATTGCATTGATCCTTTTACCATTATGTAATGCCCTTCTTTGTCTCTTTTGATCTTTGTTGTTTTAAAGTCTATTTTATCAGAGACTAGTATTGCAACTCCTGCTTTTTTTTGCTCTCCATTTGCTTGATAAATCTTCCTCCATCCCTTTATTTTTAGCCTATGTTTGTCCTTGCATGTGAGATGGGTTTCCTGGATACAGCACCCCAATGGGTTTTGACTTTTTATCCAATTTGCCAGTCTGTGTCTTTTGATTGGGGCATTTAGCCCATTTACATTTAAGGTTAATATTGTTATGTGTGAATTTGATCCTGCCGTTTTGATGCTAGCTGGATGTTTTTCCCATTAGTTGATGCATTTTCTTCATTGTGTCAATGGTCTTTACCGTTTGGTACATTTTTAGAGTGGCTGGTACTCGTCATTCCTTTCTTTGTTTACTGCTTCTTTCAAGAGCTCTTGTAAGGCAGGCCTGGTGGTGACAAAATCTCTCAGGAATTGCTTGTCCGTAAAGGATTTTATTTCTCCTTCACTTATGAAGCTTAGTTTGGCTGGATATGAAAATCTATGTTGAAAGTTCTTTTCTTTAAGGATGTTGAATATTGGCCCCACTCTCTTCTGGCTTGTAGAGTTTCTGCGGAGAGATCTGCTGTGAGTCTGATGGGCTTCCCTTTGTAGATGACCCGACCTTTCTCTCTGGCTGTCCTTAGCATTGTTTCCTTCATTTCAACCCTGGTGAATCTGACGATTCTGTGCCTTAGGGTTGCTCTTCCTCAGGAATATCTTTGTGGTGTTCTCTGTACTTCCTGGACTTAAATGGTGGCCTGCCTTGCTAGGTTGGGGAAGCTCTCCTGGATCATATCCTGAAGTGTGTTTTCTAGCTTCGATTCATTCTCTCCATCACATTCAGGTACACCTATCAAACGTAGGTTAGGTCTTTTCACATAATCCCATGTTTCTTGGAAGCATTGTTCATTTCTTTTCACTCTTTTTTCTCTATTCTTGCCTTCTCATTTTATTTCATTGAAATGATCTTCAATCTCTGATATCCTTTCTTCTGCTTGATTGATTCAGCTATTGAAACTTGTGTATGCTTCATGAACTTCTTGTGCTGTATTTTTCAGCTCCATCAAGTCATTTATATTCTTCTCTAAGCTGTTTATTCTAGTTAGCATCTCATCTAATTTTTTTTTTTTAAGGTTCTTAGTTTCTTTGCAGTGGGTTAGCTCATCTTCTTTTAGCTCTGAGAAGTTTGTTATTATTCACCTTGTGAAGCCTGTTTCTGTCAATTCAACAGATTCATTCTCCATCCATCTTTGATCTCTAGCTGGTGAGGAGTTGTTTTCCCTTTGAGGAGGACAGGTGTTCTTGTTTTTGGTGTTTTCATTCTTTTTGCATTGGTTTCTTCCCATCTTGGTAGCTTTAGCTACCTGTGGTCTTTGTAGTTGGTGACTTTTGGATGGGGTCTCTGAGTGAATGTCCTTTTTGTTGATGTTGAAGCTATTTCCTTCTGTTTCTTAGTTTTCCTTCTAACAGTTAGGCCTCTCTGTTGCAGGACAACTGGAGGTCCACTCCAGACCCTGCTTGCCTGGAGATCACCCTCAGGGGCTGCAGAACAGTGAGGGTTGCTGCAGGTTTATTCTTCTGTTATCTTCTTCCCAGAAGGGTACCAGCCAGATGACAGCCTGAGCTCTCCTTTATGAGGTGTCTCTTTGGGCATACAGGGGTCAGGGATCTGCTTAAGGAGGCAGTCTGTCTCTTATAGGAGCTCAAGTGCTGTGCTGGGAGCTCCATTGTTCCATGCAGAGCTGCTGGGCAGGTACCTTTAAGTCTGCTGCAGCAGAACTCATAACTGCCTCTTTTCCCAGGTGCTCTGACCTAGGAAGGTCAGCTTTATTTATAATTTCCTGATGTGCTGATGCCTTTTTTCAGGGATGCCCTGCCCCACATGAAGTAGTCTAGTCACAGCCTGCAGCAGAGGTGTTGCTGAGCTGCCACAGGCTTTGTCCAGCTGCTGTGTGAACTGCCTCGGTATTGGTGGACTGCCTCGGTAGTGGTGGATGCCCTTCCCCCCACTGAGCTGGACTGTCCCTGGTCCAGCTTGCTGTGAAACTCTCAATCCAGAGCATTTCAGATTGCTTGTTTTGTGGGGATGGTACCTGCCAAGCCAGATTGCCTGGCTCCCTTTCTCAGCCCCCTCCCTTTCAGTTGAATGGGCAGCTGTGTCTCACAGGCGTTCCAGGTGCCAGTTGAAATGGCCACCCAGATTTGTGTGAGTTTTTGTGTGCCAACCCACGGCATAGCCATGCTGAAAACTCATGGCACTTTTCAGCCCGGTAATCTCCTGGTCTGTGGGCAGTGAAAACTTGTTTGGAAATATGGTGAGCACTCACCCTCTGTGTTGTTCTCGCTGGGAACTGCACTCTGGAGCTGTTCCTATTCAGCCATCTTGGATCCTCCAGATCGTCTCTTTACATTGTTGTTTCTTTTGCTGTGCAAAAGCTTTTTAGGACTCTTTATTACTTGTAGTTACCTTCTTTGATTCTTTTTACCATCTTACATTTGTAGTCAATTTTATCTGATGTACTATAGCTATTCTTGCTCTTGTTGCATGAAATATCTTTTTTCCACCTTATCACTTTCAGTCTATACAGATATATACTTTATCTTTATAGATAAAGTAGGGTTTCTGCAGGCAGCATATAGTTAGATCTTGTTTCTTTATCCATTCAGCCATTCTATGTCTTCTAATTGGATGATTAAATCTATTTATATTGTGTCATTATCGATAAGTACCTGGATTTTGATGTTTGTTTTACCTACCTTTCTTTTACTCTCTCTCTCTCTCTTTCTCTTTCTCATCCTTTGTGGTTGAGGATTGTCTTGTTAGTGTGTTTAATTCATTTCATTTTATTTTCAGTGAATGTGTTATAGGGTTTCATATTGTGATTACCATGAGGATTACAAAAGCATCCTACAGTTATAACAAAGTATTGCAAAAAGATGACAACTTATATTATAAAGAGTAAAATAGAAATGAACAAACAAAAAAGAAAGCCCTTCTATATTTAAGATTCCTCACAATTTGACTTTACTAGAACGGAGGCAAATCTGGGCCTAAGGCACCATCTAGTGCCAAAAAGCAGATAGAAATCTAGTGGGGAAAAAAGAAAATAAACTGGTAAATTACAAATAATTTCTAAGCAATTATATCCCATAAAAAACAAAGCAAGCCAGATTACTTGACTTACCTGATTACAAAACAAGAGGTATAGTAATCCCCCCCAATGTTACCTTTATGTTGTCTCAGTTTACATATTTTTATAGTGTATATCACTTAACAGGTTGCTGTACGTATTATTGTTTGTGATAAATTTGTCTTTTTTGCTTCATACTAGAGTTATGAGTGGAGTGCATGCCACATTTATAGTATTATTCAGGGTTGTCCCTGTACTTAATGAGTTTTATAACTTCAAATTTTTTTCATATCACGTTTTTATTTTTCAAAGTGAAGAACTCTCTATTAGCTTTTCTTGTAACACAGGTCAAGTGATGGTGAATTTTCTCATCTTTTGCTTGTTGGATAAAGATTTTGATTTCTCCTTCAAATTTGAAAAACAACCTTGATGGACACAGTATTTTTGGATGGCAGATTATTCTTCTAGTACTTTGAAAATGTTAGCCCACTCCCTGTTGGCCTGTATGATTTTCTTTCAGATGTCTGTTGCCAAATTTGAGCTCTTTTATATGTTGTTTAATTCTTTTCTTCTTCAGCTTTTAGGATTCCATTTTTGTCCTTAACCTTTGAGAGTTGATTATTATATGCCTTGAGGTAATTTTATTTGTGTCAAAACTGTTTGGTGTTCTCTGACCTTCCTGTACTTGGATGTTTATCTCTTTCTCAAGTTTTGAAAGTTTTCTGTTATTATTTTTTTTCAATTATCTTTCTACCTCTTACTTTAGCTCAGTTTTCTTTTGAACAACATTAATTTTTTATTTGGTATTTTGAGGTAATTTTTCATATCTTGCAGGCAATCTTCATTGATTTTCTTCTTTTTTTCTGCCCCAACTGTGTAATTTCGAGTAGCCTGTCTTTGAACTCACAGATTCTTTTCTCTGCTTGATCCATTCTGCTCTTGAGAGCCTCTAATAAAAATTTCAGTTAAGCAAGTGAATTTCTCAGTTCCAAGTTTTCTTTTTGAGTTTTCAATTATTTTAATCTGTATGTTAAATTTCTCTGATAGATTTCCGAATGGCTTTCCTGAGTTATCTTGAGATTACTGTTTTCTTAAAACTACTATTTTGAGTTCTTTGTTAGAGAGTTTAATGATTGTTAATGTCAATCAGTGTCTCTTCACTTTGTCCATTTGTGTATGTCATGGTTCACTGTTTGCTGTTGCTTATTAATTCTAGAGTCCTTTGTCTGGCTTGTTTTGTTTCTTATGAGATATAATTGCTTAGAAATTCTTCATAATTTACCCGTTGGTTTTCTTTTTTCCCCACTAGATTTCTGACTCCTTTTTGGCACTAGACGTTGCCTTAGGCCCAGATTTGCCCCAGGTCTAGTAAACAATCAGAATGCCATTTGTCCCAAATGGGAGAAGTTCCTAAGGGGATATCCTGGTAGTGTGGGAAGGCTGGCTAAGTGTTTACGCACGGTGTACCTGTGGAATAAACCTCCTATAGTGTGGTGCTGCTAAACAGACACTCTGATTCAGTGTCTCCTTTGGCTGAATTACAGAGCAGAGTTTCCAGGCTAGGATGGAAATTCCAAATCCCCACTTTGCCACTGGCTGTTTTTGGGGATAGTTTTCCCTTCCAGTACTCTCATTGCTTCCATAGATTGAGACAAGGCTAAGTCTCATACCAGGATTTTAAGATAGTAAGGAAGTTGGTATTTTCCTTTACTTTGTGTTTTTTACTCTAGAAATAGTGAGTATGGAAGAAATCCTTTACATTTTTCTTGGTGGTGTGCAGGTTGGTGGGAGGGGTGTCTTGGATATGGAAGTCTGATTCTCTTATTGTCTGCCTGCAGTTTTTTCACTTCTCAATGGCTCCTGGAACTGTCTCATCTTCTGATTTGAGTTCTGGGATGTTGCTTGTGAAAATCCTGGTGCTATATATTTCTTTTTTAATTTTCTGTGGAAAGTGGTTGGAGGGTAATGACAGCTTGCTTCTATGCGACCATTTCGGAACTGGAAGTTTCTAATTGCAAGACTTTTGTTTGGTTAAGTATTTTTTAAAATATTTATAGAATATATTCTGATAGAATTGTACAGTTAAAGTTCTATGTTTTAAGTTACTTGAATTCATTTTAAACAATTTTGTCATAAACTTGATTTTAGGTGAATTTTTAAAATTTGTTTTGATTTATAATAATTACTTTAAAAGTTTTATAATTATGTAAACAATTAACAAGATTATAAACTAAAATCTGTAATATACGGCATATTGATAAGCATAATATTGATTTCAGTTTTCTCTACCTCATTCTTTTCTACATTGGTAAATTTTTATATTGATATAAACTTTATGTTTACATCAAATCAATCATCTGAAAGTGTACAATTCAGTGGTACTTACTACCTTCACAGTGTTGTGCAATCATTATATAGGTAACTTTAAAAGAATATGGTTAGTCTTCCATTTATAAAATACAGTTGCTCCTTGACTTAAAATGGGGTTATGTACCAAAAATCTATTGAATGTTAAAGATATTATAAGTTTAAAATGCACTTATAACACTTAACATACTAAACATTGCAGCTTAGTCTAGCCTGCCTTAAATGTGCTCAGAACACTCACATTAGCCTACAGTTGGTCAATATTATCTAACACAAGGCCTGTTTTATAATAATGTTTTGAATAGTTCATGTAATTTACTGGATACTGTACTAAAAATAAAAACCAGAATGATTCTTTGGATACTTAGAGTACAGTTTCTACTATTAATAAATGGGTGTCACCTTTACACTATTATAAAGTTGAAAAATTTTAAGGTAAGCCATTGTAAGCCATGAACATTTTGTATAAGCAATCTATTTATATACCTGCCTCCTCCTTTAGGCAAATGATAGCTTACTAACATGCATTTCTCCACCTTGCTTTTAATAAGTAACAGCATATCCTGAAGGTTTCTCTATACCACTATGCACTGATACTCTTCAATTCATTTTACTTTTTCAAGGTACTCTGTTGCATGAGTTTACCATAGTTTATTTAGCTACTCCTCTAATAATGAACATTTATGTTGTTTCCGAACACCCCATATTTGTATTGTTGTTGGTGTAAATTGGATTTTTACCCCGTATATTATTGTTCAATTATTTTATTTTTTAAATTTGAATATTTCTCCAAATAATTATTATCTTTTCATTTGGCCCTTATATATGCAAAAATTCTGAAGTAATATTTGCCTGGGTTTGAATTTTTACTACATTGATTAACTCTGTGACCTTAGACAACTTCTCAGCTGTTCCGAGTCTTAACTTACTCATCTGTATAGCAGGGATAATGATATTAAATACTGTAACAAGTTTTATATGAGTGTTAAATATTATGATTTATGTAATATACTCATGCAGTACCTGGCACACACCACTTCATAGTAGGTATTATCTATCTAAATCCATTGTTTTCTGAACTTAATGTTGTAAAGATCAATGTGTTTTTAGTTGTCTAGAGGTAATCTGATTTTTACTTGTATTCATTTGTAAGTATTAAATATTTTATATAATACCTATACATATGTAACAAACATGCATGATCTGCATATGTACCCCAGAACTTAAAGTATAACCAAAAAAATCAAGGAAAAGCCCATTTAAACAATGAAATAATTTTCTAGAGCTAACAATAAGTTATGTAATACTCATTGCCAGTTATGTTGTTATAAAATGTAGATTATTAAAAAAATATATTTCATATAATACCTAAAACTTTCAAAGTGAATTTTACTAGGTAAAACTTTTAAAATTTATTTTTCTTGTTTTATGAGCATTTTAGAAAGAACATTCAACTTTTCAGAACAGGAATGTGCTGTTTTCTATTATATTCTTTCTTCGTTTATTTTAAATTGTTTTATTTTGGTCTATTCTTTAGGGAACATAAATTCTTACATTGTATGTATTTTTTATATATCTGTGATATTTTCTCTTATTTTCAATTCCTCGTTTTATCTCACTTTTTTTCTGCCATACTTCTTGGTATAACTCTGTGTATAACAAGTTCCTGATGTGCTCTGTTGTAGCATACCAGTTGACAAAAAATTTTCTGTTGGACTCTCACTGAATCTATAGACAAGTTAATCTGACACAAGATGTTTCTAGGAATGCAATAGAAAGTTGACATTCATTAATACTTTTGCAATTTATGCTTTCATCTAATACATTCTATAAGTCAAACATTTTAAAATTATACAGGACACAGATAGGTAAAGTTGTGAGGCATATCTGAAGGGTGTGTCAGATATTTTTTAGTATTCTTCTATTACACAATCCCCATTTTAAAATAAAAACATTTGGCATTTTTTGTCAAATTTTTTTTTGGGGGGAAAGTGTGTATTCATTGCCTCAAGCATCTATCCTTGGTTTTACAAACAATCCAATTATACTTTCAGTTATTTTGTTTGACAATTCATTTTCAGTCTCCTGTCTGGACCATTGCATTCTGCTTATGTATTCTACATAGAGTAAGAAGAAAGAAAATATACAATCCTGAAGAAGACCAACATTTTAAAGTATTGTTTGTTTCATTTTTTTTATGTAAGACTTTAATCTATCTGAGAGAGAGAGAGAGAGAGAGACAGAGAGAGAGAGAGACAGAGAGAGAGAGAGTGTTTGGTAAGAGGGAGCATACTGTTTTCATATAAAATCAGTGAACCAAAATTCTGTTTACATAACAGTCCATTTTCTCTCAATTAATACTAGTGCTAGCTTTGTGTATACCAAGTTCCATGTGACCATTTTTTATATTCTAAATTCAATTAAAAAATCTGTGTATCTACTTGTAGATACCAAATGGTTTAATTACCATGATGGTATAAAACCAAACTCTTTAATTACTATGGTGGTATGAGTCTTTTTATTTATTTATTTATTTATTTATTTATTTATTATTTATTTATTTTTTATTACATTTTAGGTTTTGGAGTATAAGTGAAGAACATGCAAGATTGTTGCATAGGTACACACATGGCAGTGTGATTTGCTGTCTTCCTCCCCTTCACCTATAGCTGGCATTTCTTCCCATGTGATCTCTCCCCAACTCCCCACCCCCTGCTGCCCCTCACCTATTTCCCCCCAACAGACCCCAGTGTGTAGTGCTCCCCTCCCTGTGTCCATGTGTTATCATTGTTCAACACCCACCTATGAGTGAGAACATGCGGTGTTTGATTTTCTGTTCTTGTGTCAGTTTGCTGAGAATGATGGTTTTCAGATTCATCCATGTCCCTGCAAAGGACACGAACTCATCGTTTTTTATGGCTGCATAGTATTCCATGGTGTATATGTGCCACATTTTCCCTGTCCAGTCTATCATCGATGAGCATTTGGCTTGGTTCCAGGTCTTTGCTATTGTAAACTGTGCTGCAATGAACATTCGTGTGCATGTGTCCTTATAGTAGAATGACTTATAATCCTTTGGATATATATCCAGTAATGGGATTGCTGGGTCAAATGGAATTTCAATTTCTAGGTCCTTGAGGAATCGCCACATTGTCTTCCACAATGGTTGAACTAATTTACACTCCCACTATCAGTGTAAAAGTGTTCCTATTTCTCCACATTCTCTCCAGCATCTGTTGTCTCCAGATTTTTTAATGATCGCCATTCTAACTGGCATGAGATGGTATCTCAATGTAGTTTTGATTTGCATTTCTATAATGACCAGTGATGATGAACATTTTTTCATATGTTTGTTGGCTTCATGTATGCCTTCTTTTGTAAAGTGTCTGTTCATATCCTTCACCCACATTTGAATGGGCTTGTTTGTTTTTTTCTTGCAAATCTATTTTAGTTCTTTGTAAATTCTGGATATCAGCCCTTTGTCAGATGGGTAGACTGCAAAAATTTTTTCCCATTCCGTTGGTTGCCAATTCACTCCAATGACTGTTTCTTTTGTCATGCAGAAGCTGTGGAGTTTGATTAGGTCCCATTTGTCTATTTTGGCTTTTGTTGCCAATGCTTTTGGTGTTTTGGTCATGAAGTCCTTGCCTATGCCTATGTCCTGAATGGTTTTGCTTAGATTTTCTTCTAGGCTTTTTATGGTGTTAGGTCTTATGTTTAAGTCTTTAATCCATCTGGAGTTAACTTTAGTGTAAGGTGTCAGGAAGGGGTCCAGTTTCTGCTTTCTGCACATGGCTAGCCAGTTTTCCCAACACCATTTATTAAACAGGGAATCCATTCCCTGTTGCTTTTGTGAGGTTTGCCAAAGATCAGATGGTTATAGATGTGTGGCGTTGCCTCCAAGGCCTCTGTTCTGTTCCATTGGTCTATATCTCTGTTTTGGTACCAGTATCATACTGTTTTGATTACTGTAGCCTTGTAGTAATAGTTTGAAGTCAGGTAGTGTGATGCCTCCAGCTTTGTTCCTTTTGCTTAGAATTGACTTGGTTATGCAGGCTCTCTTTTGGTTCCATATGAAGTTTAAGGTGGTTTTTTCCAGTTCTGTGAAGAAGGTCATTGGTAGCTTGATGGGGATAGCATTGAATCTACAAATTACTTTGGGCAGTATGACCATTTTCACGATATTGATTCTTCCTAACCATGAGCATGGAATGTTTCTCCATCTGTTTGTGTCCTCTCTTATTTCGTTGAGCAGTGGTTTGTAGTTCTCCTTGAAGAGGTCCTTTACATCCTTTGTT
>CAUYLG010016706.1:0-14882 GCA_963573385.1 Cacajao melanocephalus | reverse complement strand
TGAAGTTGTATGTTCAGTACATGGGAGCTTATTCTATATAATTTTTGTAGTTTTTCTGTATAATTTTTGTATATGTTTAGAGATTTTCACAATTAAAGCTTTTAGAGTTGTTTCATGAATCACCTAAAACCATCTCCACTTGTTGGATAAATACTAAATACAGCAATTTACGGAGAGCCAGCATTCACGTTCAATACAAACTAGGCAGGGGAATGACATGTTTTAGACCAAGCTTATCAATATTATATTATGAAAATTTTATTGCTACTATTTTTACTTCTTCCATGGCCATGACTTCTCCAACTCACTGCCATTACTGCTTTCAGTAACATTAACAGCCCACCAAGGCGTTTGCTGTGAACTGGTAAATTAAAGCCATGTTATACTCTTGTAACTGATCTTCATAACTACAAATTTTAAAATGCACCAAAATCTTACAATCTGATGTATTATGGGGATGCAGTAGCATTCAAATGAATGAAATCTAGATATGACAATCTAAGGCTTGACTCAAAGAACAGCATTTCTTGGAGTGATTCTAAAGCTCCTAAGCTAGGAGGAAACCCTGTCAAGTGAAAGTGGAAAAGAAGCAAACCACACACTGTTTATTATATTTCCACTCTTGTCCACAGCCTCAGAGCACTAAGACACACAGAGAGACACAATATTGTGAAAAGAGACAGAATCCTTTCACAGCTAGGCCCTTGGGGAACATAGGAACAGGATTCAGACACACACTGTGTTTTGAGCAGGCAAGAGAGAATGACTCAAATGGTAGCAGAAAAGAAACAGGAAGAGGTGATCAACCCAAACACCTCAAGTCCCTCAGCATTTTCTAATTAGGTTCTTAGGCACCACTTCAATTTGCAGTTGTTTATGTACTACATAAGTGTTTGCACTTCAGGTGTGTTTTGCTTACCCAACTAGCTTGTAAACTTAAAGATTGTGCAGGGGCATAAGAGGGAAACTGTACAAGTGAGAGGAGAAGAAGCAAGAGAAAATCAAAAGAGTAAAGGGTAAGGAGAAAATATGCTATTGGGTGTGGACTTGACAGAGCTCTCAGATGGCACCTGCCTACTT
This sequence comes from Cacajao melanocephalus, assembly GCA_963573385.1. Lineage (NCBI taxonomy): Eukaryota > Metazoa > Chordata > Mammalia > Primates > Pitheciidae > Cacajao > Cacajao melanocephalus. Next base: position 13,802 of record CAUYLG010016706.1, on the reverse strand, counting down.
TTAGTCAGCTGCCTACTCTACGGCTCCATTCTAGGCTTATGTTTTTGGTCACTCTGTGGCGAAGGATTTTTCCCCACTTCTGTTTTGCTCTTTTCTGTTTTGCTCCCTTTATACCCAAATACACAATACCAGAACAATTTCTCTAACACTGAGGACTTTGCTTTTCATCTGATCCAGATGATAGCAGCAAAGTTACAATCGGAAGATTGGAAATTTTCCAACCACAAAAAATATAGATATGGTTTCTGCCTCTCCAGTGATCTGCAGTTTTTAGTAGCTACAAGCTTAGCTCCCTTAGTTCTCTTTATTTTAAGAAATACATTTTCTTTAAAGGCAACACCATTCTCCTTTTTGGATAATATACTGTCTGTTCTCCATTGCTGTCTTCATTTTGTGGCATCACATATTCTATTTCCTATAAGGAACATCAATCCATGTTGCCAAGTCTCCATGGAGAAGGCAAGCACTAAGAAGGAAGCGCTAAGTCCTCAGTGAGGCAATGGTATTGTTTACTGGTTTAGGCAGAAGGTACAAAAAAATCTATGAAGCCAAGGTCAATGTGGACTTGTGCTAATAATACATGGTGGATGTCCCACTGGGTTCCAAATGAGGTCCATATATAAAGAGAAGGAGCAGGGCTCATTTTTAATCGAGAAGCAGAATTTGCTCACTATAATTATTACTACTTTTAATTGAAAACTACCATTTACCAAACTCTTATCCCTTAGCAGGAACTATATGTTAAGTGCATTATACAGATTATCTCATTTAGTCATGAAGACAGTGATACCTATAAAGAAAGTACTATAATTATCCATAATTGTGAGGTAAGAGATTTGAAACAACTTGGGAATGATGAAATGTATGGTAAGTGATAGAGCCAACGTTCAAATACAGGCTACCTAATTCAAAGCATGTGTAGCTAAGCAGTGTTCTATATAGGTCTTCCATTTCTCTTTACTTCAACCCCACTCCACTCCACACTCCATCCTTAATTGAGCTAAAGTTGTGTGTGTGTGTGTGTGTGTGTGTGTGTGTGTGTGTGTTCCTCCTGGAAAACAGCAAGGGAATTGGGTATTGTAAGATAATAGTTGATGGGACCTTGGCCTATAGGTAGACTATTCCAATAGCATATTTTTAGAGCAAGTAAGTTATAAGACGTGGAGAGGAGGTAATAAATCTAAACCTGTTGCCTGTCCTGGGTAGCTCTATGCTCCCTTTAATATGACCTTCATGAGGTAATTTTTTTTCTTATATTACCAGTCCACTTTGCCCTGAGTTAGAAACAGTCCATTGCCAGTGCGTTTTGCATTTGTTGGCTTTCACTTTCATTGTTTTCCATTAGCAGAGATGAAAATCAGTTACTTTAGGACCAGGTAATTTAGGGCAAGCATTATTATAATTATTTTCCAAATGGGCTCAGAGAATTTACACGATAGGCCCCAAGTCAAATTTATTTCTATCCAGAAATGAGCTAGAACTTAAATCCAGGATTCCCACTTCTAAAAGCAGGTGTCTAAAGTATGTTTGGTGTGAATGCTGCATGGCTAGCAGCCTCCTTTACCCCTTTACCTGCCCTAGACTAAATGTAGTATGCCCAAAACCACTTTCATAAATTCACACACAAACTTTCCTTTACCTTCCACTGCAGTGAATGACACCACCATTCAGGTGTGCATGCCAGATACCCAGATGTCACCTGCAACATTTTTCTCTCCTTCACTCATAGTGCCCTTGTTTTATATTTACTCTATGATCATATCTGTTTTATGCCCAATGCACAAAATTTGCCATTTTCCTTCTATATCTACCTGAACTACCACTCTCTCTTTTCTGGGCTACTGAGATGGTCTCCTGAGTTTTCTCTACCTTCTACTTCTTGTACATCTTAACCTTATTTTCACAGGGAAGTCAGCATGTTTTTTTTTTTTTCCCCCCCAACACAAATACCATCAGGCTATAAATGTCATGCCATCCTTTTGTTGGAAACACTTCCATGTCTTCTCATGGTTTTGAGATCAAAATAGAAACCTTTTAAAATGGAAGCTGACCAGGTCCAACATGATCTGGTCCTTACCTGCCTTATCCCTTAATTGCTGCACTGCTGTCCCATTAGCATTTTCCCGGTTCCTTAAACACTCCAAAGAGCTTAAACACTCCAAAGAGCTTCTTGAAAGCTGTTTTCTCTCTCCATTATTGCTCACAATCCCACCCTGCCTCAACCCCACCTCCTAAATTGTTTTAATGTCTACTCATTCTTCAGACTTAAGCTGCAGTGTTACTTTCTCAAGGACAATTTCAATGGCCTCTGTGATAGCTCCTTCATAAAACTGTTACAGTCTTTATTATTGACACTTGTCACTGTTGCAAGTTTACATTTATTTGTGAAATGCTGTGGTCACTTTCTGTCTCCCTTATCAGACAATAGTCTTTCTGCTCAACCTTTCAATGCTGAGCACCATGCTTAACCCTGGTTTTCTTATAATGTGCATTTGTTGAAAGAGAGAGCTGAATGAAACCTGTGCTTCCATCCCTCTACCAGTTACACTTACCACGAGTCTGGATGAGAAGGTTGTAGATTTTAGTCTGAACGCCTTGTGGATACAGAGTAAACATACACTCGTACTTTCCACTGACTGAAGAAGACACATTCCTTAAATGCAGAGTACATTTTGACACATTCTTAGGAGTTTCTGTGAAAGTCACCAGGGACTCACAGGGACTCCCATGGGCACAGTGGAAGCCGTATTGGGGATGATAAAGGGCAATCAGGTCTGCCTTATCGGTGACCTTGGACCATTGTATCTGCACCAAGACGCCTATCTTCTGTGTTTGGCAGGTCAGGTTGACATCAGAGCCAAGTGGAGCGTAAATGTTTTCTCCTGCATTGAAAGTTTGTTCCCAAACTCCTGAAAAGGAAGAATATGAGCCATGAGTTTAAATAATTCACATAGAATGACTCTTAATTAAAAACCCTAGTCATTTCAGTAAGGTGAGGAAGCAACTGAGGAAATTTCTCCCTGGCTGCTTTAGGGGTAGAAGAGAGGTTGTGTGTGACTCAGATGGAGATGCATGAGACGATATAAATGAGGAGGGAGTTATGTAGAGAAGCTAGAGGAAATTATTGACTTCTAAATATTTATCTATGTGTTGGCCTGACCAAAATATAAATGAAGGTTTCTGACTACCTGTGAATAAAATTAAGCCTGTTTGAATATTGAAGCACACCAGCAAACTTAATATGACAATTCTTCTTATGTTTAATATAATTGGCTTTTTGGGTTATAAAACAACAGCTGAATACACACGTGATGCTTTCTGAAACTGTAAAAAAAAAAAAACTAATATATGTATAGCAATTTCTTTTAAATATACATATCTACAAAGGCCTTTCATATGTTATCTTGTTTAATCCCCCTCACATGCCATAAGTGATGTTGTTAACCCTTTTTTATCAAGGAAGTAACTGAGGCACAGAGAGATGAAAGGGTTTGCTCAAAGGTACACCTCCAGGCTGGGCGTGGTGGCTCCTGCCTGTAATCCCAGCACTTTGGGAGGTCCAGGCGGGTGAATCAGAAGGTCAAGAGATTGAGACCATCCTGGCCAACATGGTAAAACTCCGTCTCTCCTAAAAATACAAAAATTAGCTGGGAGTGGTGGTGCACCTGTAATCCCAGCTACTCGGGAGGCTGAGGCAGGAGAATTGCTTGAACCCAGGAGGTGGAGGTTCCAGTAAGCCGAGATCATGCCACTGCACTCCAGCCTGTGACAGACCCAGACTCTGTCTCAAAAAAAAAAAAAAAAAAAAAAGTCACACCTCCAGTAAAAGAATGAATTCAGTTGCCAAGAGTCTGTGGTCTTTCTATAACCCTCATAACCTCCAAACTGCCTCCCAAATTCAGTCTCATTGATTAGAGTAAGTAATTTCACTTTCAGTATATAAGGATTGAAAAGACCTCATCTAACCTTAGGTAGAGGTTCCACTCAGTATCACCTCTAATAATCAGTAGTCTGAAATACTAGACATAAGTAGAGCCTCTTTCCCATCAGCAGTCTGATCAAGTGATACAGGACACTTAAAATGTGTTAAGCATTAAGACTGTGTCATGCCTTCAATAATGTTGGCCTCAGTTTTAGAATTAACATGGAATCCTGTTACAGAAATGATATATTATTGTGACAAGTACCGCTGAAGTTCACAAAAGGAAAAGATAAAAAGATGACAAGCAACTGAGAAGAAACAAGCCTCTTAAAAGTACTTGACAAATGGGAATTATCATACTTTTGTGGATGCAAAAGTTTGGTAGGTAGGGGTTAGTACAGTTTAATGTAACTTCCTGTGAGCTATCCTTTGCCTGAAAATATGGCTCTGATCCCATCTACAGCATTATATTCCAAAATGTCCTTTGATTTGGAAATTCTCCTTAATATTTTCATAGCTATATCTGAAAAGCACAGTTAATTCTTAAGACACTCAGGTTTACTATAATACTGTCATATTGTGGAATACAGAACTAATCTTGCTTCCTTCTATTTTTAAATAGCCTGTAGGCTCTTGTTGCCACTGTCATAAGGATTCCACTTTGTCTCCCAGGTTCATATCTACACATGCCTCATTAAAATTCAATGTGTATTCAACTCCCAAAGACCTTAGTATTTGGAGGAGAAATACTTGTTGTATCCAAAAGAGATAGAGTACTTGAGAGAGAAAAAAGTTAAGCAAGGATCTCTGAGTGCTGATGGCTTTGTGATTTTTAATTTTTCTGCAGTCGTTTTGACAACCATTTGGAGAGCATTTCATTTCCAAGAAACACAATTTCTCAGTTACTCCAGAGATCCTGTTAGGAAGGAAATGGGTGAAAATGCCTCAGAGCAGTGGCACAAATGACCCATTCTCTTCTTATTTTTAGTGTTCATTAGTAATCATTTCTATATTCTTGCATCTCTCCGATATCTGCCACTTAAATACATAACTGAAACCCTTAGTAACAATTTGCCCTTTGGTGATCAATTTCAGCAGCAGTCGCAAGGCATTTTAAATGAACAGAGGCCCCATCCACCCCTAAAGCGGCCCATCTGACAAGAAGGGACAACTGGAAGTCTTACCCTTGACAAAATGTATCTGGATGATGTAATAGGCAGCACAGTATTTCCATTTTTTCTCCATTGTCTTTTGAAGACCTTACACCAGCATTTCCATAATGATCACAAAGTCAATTGATGTTTTAAAGCAAACTCCAGCCGCCCACTTCGTGCTAAAAACCCTCAAATCTACCACACATGCCTGGGTCTGTTTATCATTTGGCAAGCTCCCAGGAAATGAAACGTAGACAGGAAAGTAATGTGGTTCAGGGCTGAGTATAACCTTCAACAGAACAATGTTGCAATTGTTCTCTGAAATCTGTATATCACTTCTTTAAAAGACTTTTCAGCATCCAAAGAGTCTCTTATTCAGGATCTCTGTGTCAGTCAAGCTGCGTCTAAAATCCAAACAAAGGATATCACGCAGAGCAGTTGGCAATGTGCTTTTTATACATTTCTTTTCAAGAGCACAAAGTCATTTAACAAATGTGAACTTGGTGTCTTTCATAATAGTTTTTCTGTTCAATCTTAAGATATGTTTTCTTTACAGAATTGCCCTGGGGTGAAAGAACAAAGAATTAACACATTTAATTTTAATAAAGTAACAGAGAATAGTGTCAGCTATCAAACCAAATTTTATTGTCTCTCCTTTGCAGGGAAATGCACATTTCCTGGGAGTGGAGAAGTGAGGGCTACTTTCCTACCCCTCCTCTGGGAAGGATGGAGGTCAGATAAGGAAGTCTCCCACCAGGTTGGCTGGAGCCCCTTTTTGCTGACTGCAGAAGAGCTTATCCATGCCTAAGCCAAAGCAAGGCAGTCACAATCAGAATCCAAAGGCAGAGAATTCCGACCTCAGTGAGGTATTAGGCTTATTACATCTGCCTAGTTACTTCTATTCACATAGAACCTCAACCAGGTTTCAGTAAAGTGACCCCTTGGTAAAATGTCTGGCTATTCGTAGAAGAAGATGATGACTATTCCCTGCCATGATTCTCTGATTTAATTGTATTAGTTTTTCAGGCTGGGGTAAAATAGGCTGTCATGACCCTCCAACATCAAGAAAACAAGCATTAGGCTGAGGACTACTATATAAGTTTGATGGACAAAGAATAACAACAAATAAACATGTGTGTCTTTATGCAACTATATGAATGATTAAAATATCCTATGATTCTAATCTCATTACTAGAATATAGACACCACCTAGCAAGAAAAAGACAAATGAAAAGGCCAGTTGTAATCCTGAGATAGGAATTCTTTTCAGGTCAGGTGGAGATAATTTTGGCCAGGTTGTCATCATGTATACACCCATCTCTCCTATGCAAGAATTTGCAGGGAATATGGACGATGCTAAGACAGAAGAAAATGCTTTTGGCATTCAGGAGATTAAAGTTTAGATGGGAGAAGAGAGGTTTTCATGTAAATAAATAAGGGCTACTGTCTTCCTGGATGTCCAGACCACCCTCTATACCACCACTGCAAATACTTGCCATGATAATTACCATACTTATCCCTCAGCTAGTAGTTTCCTGCAGAATTGAGAAGATGTAGTTACTGCTTGCCTAGTCTAGTGCTCCCCAAACCTTTATTATCACCTCTTCACATCTTCCCACGAGTTTCAGGTCACTGGGGATATTGGGTCAGGCGGTGTTTACAGTGATTTTCCAGGGAAGGCTGGGGAACTCAAAGCCCTTGATAGAAGGGCAGGAAGAGACATAACTGCTCTGGGTAGCTTCATCTCTTCCCATTGCCCCTGGAAATTCTAGTCTATCAAAGTGGAGATGCACTATGAAGAGCCTGATTTGCACGTTGGCATCCCTATTAAATCGGGACACATTACAAGCCTAGAGAAGGGATTCTATGATCCCACTCCATTTTTCATATTAAGAGGAATTTACCTAAGTAGAAACCAATACAAATCTAAATTTATTGAATTCTCTAAGAACAATACCCTCTTTGGGGTATTTAGAGTGCTCCTATTTCTTATAGTATTAAAGTGAAGCAATTGTTACAAAAAAGTCCTTAAACTCAGAAACATAGAAATAGTCATTTATTTTCCAGTGTTACAGCCTTACTTTCAGTAGAATTCTTGCCTCTCATTGGGGTTGGCCTACGAGAGCCACCCATTTAGTGACAATATGGCAAATCTGTCCTCTGGGTATTATTCAGGGCTTAGTTCATGATTCTTATATCTAGAAATTTCTATGGCCTGAAGCCATCATATTTGACTAATTTTCCTTTGGGACACACCCAGGTTCTGAGAGTATAACAATTCTAGATGCGTGACCACAGAATATTAACTGAATGCTTACACATTGGGTATCCTGCAGCTGCACGACCCAGGCAACAGCCCCTCCATGGCTGTTTGCATGCAGCAGGTGGCAGCAACACTCTGCAGACTGGCACAGCTATCCCAGGTGATGGGAATTGCCCCCACTGCCTTTCAATCCTGGTAATATTTTCTAAAGGCTCTTTCAGCATGGGGATAGACAGGCATTCTCTATATTTAAAAATAACTCTTCTATGGAAGTCATGTCAATCTCTTCTATTATCCTCCCTACTCACCATATCCCAATTGCACAGGGTTTCTTTTTTGCCTTTATAGTCTGCTGCACATAAGGAGAAAACAGAAGCAAGTCAGTTTCACACACACAAAAAAATCACGATCTTCTTGAACTGCAGAAGCAAATTCAATTATTTACAAAGAGAAGCAGGAACACACATTATTTCTGCTAAAGGCAAGCCACGATTGTGTGTTTTGGACAAACTTTTTAAATGTTCTAGCTAAACACACTCAATGAGAAAAGGACATTTTCAGAAACAGGAAGTTGAGCAAAAGGTAAACTTACTTTTGTGGTTTTCATAATGGTTAACTCAAATATTACTTATATATCTTTAAATACTTAGTAAAAATTAAAATGTGGAGTGTTATACTTTTGCACATTTTCCAAAATGCTTAGGAAACATAGGTTTCAGTTAATTAAAAAATACTTACTATGTGTCAACTCCTAAGGGATTACTGAAGAAGCATAGTTATAGATAATTTTAAAATACCAAAGATAAAACACAGCCCTCAGTCTTAAGGCAGTTACCATTTATCCGGGAAGAAGCATCCATGTGCACTAAAAAAGTCAAGTAGCATAAAGCACAGCAGCACAAATGAGTTGGTAGGGCAGGACTTTAGCAAAGAGGGAGATGTCTTAGGGGTTGAGTGGGCCAAGAGCATCTGAAGTATGGAATCTAAAGTTGGCCTTATAAGCGTCAGATTGATGGAAACCACAAGGTAAGTCATTCCAGGCAGAAGAAACAGGGAGAGCCAACACTTGAGAGTGTTAAGGTTCTAGGCCATTTAGTGATTGGGTTATTCTGGTTTAGTCAAGGCTGTATTAGGGGACTTGGAGCAGACAAAGCTGTCCAAGAGCTTTGAATTCTAGGCTAAAGGGTGTGGGTTTTTTCTTCATGTCAGAGAGACTCCCTATAGATATTTCAGCATATGAGTCATATATTTAAAGTAACATTTTAAAAGGATAAATTAGGTGGGCATGTGTGAGCTGAATGGAAGAAAGGAAAACAGAGAAGCAGAAGACCTGTTAGGAGTTTATGTTTCTTTGGGCACTTTAGGATGGGAATCGGCTGACTGGCATGGCGAAGTGTGGTGGAAGCAAGGTCATTACCTATAAATAGGCTGTACATGTGCAAGCTGAGATGTACAATTGGGCATAGAATGAAAATCTCCTACAAAGTTTCATGCCTCAGAATTAGGAGAAAGGAAAAGCTAACAGAGTTGGATTCCTGCTAGAAGAACCACCATAATCAAAGAGCAGTTACTAAATGATCAGTAGATTTTGGATGGATGTGAAAGATAACCTATTATGGTACAGTTAGCAGTCCTACCTTCATGAGAATGGGGTTTTTTTAGTTTTCACTCAAATTTTATGAGTTTTATGAATTCACATGTAATGAAAAAGAATTTCATGAGACTTTCAGCATAGCAATCTTTTTTATCACTATTATTTTCACCATGCTCAATTCCATCCATAAAAGACTAATAGTTTAATACATTTTTTTCAGTTACAACATCAATATCTGCTCATTACATGAAACCATTTAAAATGTATAAGAAAATAAAAATCAGCTGGAATTCTAACTGCCAAAGACCACCAAGACTTATATGTTGTATATTTTTCTAGATGTTTTCATAAATGTATATATATAAAGAAAATAAATTTTTACCACATGCATATTAAAAATTCATTTTATAGATGCACAAAAAATTTTAGGTAAGATATATATAAAATTTCCATCTAGAATTTTACTTTCAGAAATAAAATTATGTTATTCAATTGGATAATTATAGTAAAAAATCTCTGAATATTTATTTTGAGTAGCAAACTGAAACAAGGAGAGAGAGAGAGAGAGAGAGAAAGAGACAGAGAACATACTTTTGTATTTGTTGCTTTTAGTAATGGTATAGTTCAATATAACCTCAACTAAGTAATGTTATCAGGGAATAGGGGATTGTGATTAATAGCATTTCCTGGGCAAATGAGAGCCAAACCAAACTCTTTTCTTGGAAGAGGAGGGGTTGTAATTGGGAGGAGAAGTAAGTAGGATAGAAATTAGTCCTTGTTGCTGAACATCTTTTAAAAATGCATTGTTTCACATTTTTGGCTCAATGAAAACCTTATCATGAATATAATTTTATTTCAATATTGAGGATCTTACAGAGACCAGGGACGTTGTTCTGAACCACAGCCTGCAGAAAGTAACCATAAGAAAAAAGAAGATAGTTGTGTATAAAAATATGCTCCTTCCTCCAGAAAAGAAGTCTAACTTTGTAAAGATTTGCCTGTTTTGTGAAAGTGTTAAAAGCAGAGGCATGAGCATGCTTGCACACAGAGGTTTTCAAAACCTATAGAATGTGGGTCATTTAGCGTAGACTGAGCCCTTTATTTTACAGATTTTAAAAATGACTCCTGAAGAGGTAAAATGTCCTCCCAAGATCAGAACGTCTGTTATAAAAAAATCCTGTGCTAGTTACGATGAGTCTTTTACACCATTAAGCAATACATTGAGCTTCGTAACATATTCAATAAAAACCAATGATTCTTCAATTAAAAATGCAAATTGACTCTAATATCTTGACAAATAAGAAGCAATCCAAAAAGCATACACTTTGTTTTCATTCCCATGACATTTCTCTTGACAAACCTACACCTGTATATCACAGAGCAAAAAATAAGGATTTATATATATTCAACTATACACACACATACATACACACGCAAACACAATAAATAGATTTTTATCTCAAACAGTTGTATATTTTGAGAAGTTTTTGTTGTTTATTTGTTTGTTCTCTTGCTTTCTTTTAAATTTAATTTCCTGGAGAAATTTTGACTGAGTCTGAGTGAAACCAAGCATACCATTTTTTAATTAAAGGTATTTAATTAGCTTCATTCCAGTGTTATATAACTCAGTATCAATTTTACTTTATTTTCACTGTTCTTTAGCCATTTATTACATATTTTTCCCTTTGGCATTTCTTAGGGAAGATACTATAGGTCTTGTATTTACATCTTGAAACAACTCTTTCTCTTTTGAGCCTCTCCTGTATCGCCAACATACATGACTGTAACTTAATGGGAAAGCTTCTCTAATTACCCAACACCTAGTAAGGAAGGCCACATTTCCAGGGGTGCTAGAGGAGGTTGGAGACAAATAAACTATAGAAAACACCGTGTGCGGAGGTTTCTTTGAAGCAAGCTGGAGATCCTCAAAGCTCTTTTTCTAAAATAAAATTATGCCTTATTGCTTCAGAGAAAGTTAGAATCTACTTGGCATTAAGAACATTTAATCCGCTTCACACTTTAGCCATATAGACACATAGAACCTCAGGAGAATCAACTCCCTTATTTTATAAATCAGGACCCTGGTGCCCAATGGTGAGAAATGTATCCTGAAGTCATAGTTATGTATATCTAAAGTGTTGAAGTGTTTGGCTTTACCTTGACCTTTTTTTCTTCATAAGGAAATGAATATTAATCACATCATGAGTGTTACTATTTACATGATCATGAGTAAAAGACCTCAAAGTGGGGTTGAAATGTGGGTGTTGGCTGTTAACTAGGCCCACTCTTCTGCAGAGTGATTCACAGCACACATAATTCAGATGTATCACTTGGTAAAATAAAACATCAAAGGACAGTTACTTATGAGAGGAGCACACCTCAAATATCAGCTCTATAAATGTCCAGGTCCCCCTTTTCTTATGTCTTCAGGGCGTATGCATCCTTGACCACAGCTCATGGCCCTAAAAACCCTATGAGCCCCTGGCTACCTCTTCTCCCTCCTAGATCCCATGCTCTTTCACTTACACAACCCTCCTCCTATTTCCTTTTTTTCTCTGAAGCTCTCTGTGCCCATCCAACCCCAGGATCTTTGCATTTGCTCTGCTTGGAATACTATTCCATAGGCTACATACATGAATGAGTTCTCTCATTCTGTGGTTGTTCAAATGTTCTCACCTCTAAGAGGCCTTTCCTGAATTTTCATGGGTGTCTAAAGGAGCCCTGCCATGGGTCTCTGTCATATCAACAGCTATATTTTCTTCACATTGCTTATTCTCATGAGACCTTAAGTTGCTCATTGTTTTAGTATATTGTCACTTTCCACTAGAATGTAAGTCTGGAAAGGACAGGTGCTTTATGTATTAGTCTCCTCTTGACTCATCAAACATTCTCATAACCCAGTATTAAAGATAGGAAGAGAATGAAGTGGGTTTCCTACTTTCTTGCACAGTCACTCAGCATTTCACTTTTGATACCAGCTGTCTGGGTTTTTTTCCCCATATGCAAAGCAGTTTTTTAATTTTCTGGTGGACATCAACTAGATGTCCTATATTTAATTCTGACACATATCTACCTAGGTATAGTGTCAGATCTCACAGATTGAGGGCTTAGTCCCAAAAGACTGTCTCTCTCTTCAGATGTCAGTTACAAGTCCCAGCTTGTGATCTGTGCTCCTGATTGACTGGCTATAATTCAGGGTTCCCATGACCCCCTTCTCGGGTTTGCTGGGGTGGCTCACAGAATTCAGGGAAACAGTTCACTCATGTTTACCTGTGTATTGTAAATCATATTGTAAAGGATGCAGATGACCAGCCAGCCAGATGAAAAAGATGCCTGAGGCAAGGTATGTGGAAGGGTGAGGCCTCTCCTGGTGCTCTATTCTCCTAGTGACTCCACCTGTTCAGCAATATGGAAGCTCCCCACACCCAGTCCTTTAGGTTTTAGTGGAGGCTTTATTACATAGGCATGGTTGATTAAATTATTGGCCATTGGTGATCAACTCAACCATCAGCCTCACTCCCCTCCTCAGAGGTCGGGGGTAGGGCTGGAAGTTTCAACCTTCTGATCACATGGTTGGTTCCCTGGTAACCAGCCTCCCATCCTGAGGCTACCCCAGATTCCCCAGTCATTAGTCATGTTGCTAGCATACAAAAAGACATCCATCATGTAAGAGACTCTAAGAATTTCAGGGGTTGTGTGCCAGGAACTGGGGGCACAGACCAAATATATGTTTCTTATTATATCACAATAGCACACCCACCTTTTCATTCCAGCTGTTGTGGAGCCAACAGGCTGCTCAAATGTACAACCTTGAAAGCACCTCTCCTCAGCTGCCCTAAATATCTCTTACTTTATGACCTGGGAATCTCTACCCCCCACAGCAAGAGGAGGGAGATAGATGAGGGTAGAGGCCTCATCCCACTCATCTATAGATACACATGCATGACCTTGGAAGTTCAGGGAGTCACTGCCTCATGGGGAAACCTTTGACCAATGGGAAACAGGAGCTTGTGTTGCTCAGGTAAAAGATTCTAAGGTGCATTTTACACAGATCCTAAGAAAGTGCCCAGAGGGATCCAGACACAGTGGGCCATAGTGTAAGCTGCTTGATAATGCACCCTTGTATTGACTTTCCCTCCTTCCCTGTTTCACTCCTTTTTGTCCCTACTCCTGTTCCACGGGATTACATCCCAAAGTAACTGTAGGCAGGCCCTTGTGCCAGGCTGTGCTTTTGTGGGGAAGGCATGCTAAGGCTGTCTGATTACTCCACTGCTATATTTTTAGCCCCCAAAATGGTATTGAGCACATAATAGATACTATATGAATATTTTTTGCTGAAACTCTCTTAAGTAAATCCATTTCCCATCAATAGAAACAAGACAGCATACTCATTTCACAAAGTCCACAAAATTGATATAAACTAGTAAGAGTTCTAAAAATAAGATATATTCTTAATTCTGCTGAGTGTCTAAACAAATACTGAGCTCCACTTAAATGTTAGGTACTAGGATTGATCTGTAGAGGAGACAAAGAATCTCTCTTCTCCCATGAAATTGTCTCTGCCTTATCAAGGAGAGGGGTGCCCACAATAGCAATGAGCAGTTCAAGAAGCCCATTAGATTTGTCACCAATTATCACCCGTAGGTCTCCTGTGGAGTATGTAAGATGAAGGAAATTAGCAGCACATAAAAAAGCAGACAATGTTTGCCCTACCAGAGAGACTATAATTTTTTTTTTTTTTGAAAGAAAGGAAAAGAGAAGAAAGAAAGTGAGAGTGAAAGAAAGAAAAAAAAAAGAATGTACGAGAGAAAGAAAGAGGAAGAAAAAGAGGGAGAGAGAACAGGATTCTTGTTCTACTGCCCAGGCTAG